>CAUYPK010043792.1:0-15737 GCA_963574355.1 Loris lydekkerianus
TGGAGAAGGAAGAACACTCCAACCCCAAACCCAGCAGAAGAAAAGAAATAACCAAAATCAGAGCAGAATTAAATGAAATTGAAAACAAAAGAATTATATAACAGATCAATAAATCCAAAAGTTGGTTTTTTGAAAAGATCACTATAATAGATAAACCTTTGGCCAACCTAATCAGGGAAAAAAGAGTAAAATCTCTAATTTTATCAATTAGAAATGGTAACAATGAATTAACAACAGACCCCTCAGAAATTCAAAAAATCCTTTACGAATACTACAAGAAACTCTATTCTTAGAACTATGAAAATCTGAAAGAAATCGACCAATACCTGGAAGTATGCCACCTACCAAGACTTAGCCAGGACGAAGTGGAAATGTTGAACAGGCCTATATCAAGTGCTGAAATAGCATCAACTATACAAAATCTTCCTAACAAGAAAAGCCCAGGACCAGATGGCTTTATACCAGAATTCTATCAAACCATTAAGGAAGAACTAGTACCTATATTACTAAACCTCTTCCAAAATATAGAAAAGGAGGAACATTACCCAAAACATTCTATAAAGCAAACATCACCTTCAACCCCAAACCAGGGAAAGACCCAACAAAAAAAAATTATAGACCAATATCACTAATGAATATCAATGCTAAAATACTCAATAAGATCCTAACAAACAGAATCCAACAACACATCAAAAAAATTATACACCATGACCAAGTGGGATTTATCCCAGGGTCTCAAGGCTCGTTCAATATACATAAATCTATAAATGTAATTCAACACATAAACAAACTAAAAAATAAGGACCATATGATTCTTTCAACTGATGCAGAAAAAGCTTTTGATAATACCAGCATTCCTTCATGATCAGAACACTTAAGAAATTGGTATAGAAGGAACATTTCTTAAACTAATAGAGGCCATCTACAGCAAACCCACAGTCAATATCGTATTGAATGGAGTTAAATTGAAATTATTTCCACTTAGATCAGGAACGAGGCAAGGTTGCCCATTGTCTCCATTGCTCTTTAACATTGTAATGGAAGTTTTAGCCATTGCAATTAGGGAAAAAAAGGCGATCAAGAGTATCCACATAGGGTCAGAAGAGATCAAACTTTCACTCTTCACAGATGATATAATCGTATATTTGGAAAACACTAGGGATTCTACTACAAAACTTTTAGAAGTGATCAAGGAATACAGCAATGTGTCAGGCTACAAAATCAACACCCATAGATCTGTAGCCTTTATATACACCAATAATAACCAAGCTGAACAAACAGTCAAGGACTCTATTCCTTTCACAGTAGTGCCAAAGAAGATGAAATATTTGGGAGTATACCTAACAAAGGACGTGAAAGATCTCTACAAAGAGAACTATGAAACTTTCAGAAAAGAAAGAGCTGAAGATGTTAACAAATAAAAAAAAATACCATGCTCATGGCTGGGAAGAATCAACATTGTTAAAATGTCTAAACTACTCAAAGCAATATATAATTTTAATGCAATACCTATTAAAGCTCCATTCTCATATATTAAAGATCTTGAAAAAATACTTCGTTTTATATGGAATCAGAAAAAAACCTCTCATAGCCAAAACATTACTCAGAAATAAAAACAAAGCAGGAGGAATCACGCTACCAGACCTGAGACTGTGCTATAAATCGATAGTGATCAAAACATCTTGGTATTGGCGCAAAAACAGAGAAGTAGATGTCTGGAACAGAATAGAGAAACAAGAGATGAATCCAGCTACTTACCATTATTTGATCTTTGACAAGCCAATGAAAAACATTCAGTGGGGTAAAGATTTCCTATTTAACAAATGGTGCTGGGTGATCTGGCTGGCAACCTGTAGAAGATTGAAACTGGACCCACACCTTTCACCATTAACTAAGATAGACTCTCACTGGATAAAAGATTTAAACTTAAGACATGAAACTATAAAAATACTTGAAGAAAATGCAGGAAAAACTATTGAAGGAATCAGCCCAGGTGAATATTTTGTGAGAAGGACTCCCCAGCCAATTGAAGCAGTATCAAAAATACACTACTGGGACTTGATCAAACTAAAAAGCTTCTGAACAGCCAAGAACATAGTGAGTAAAGCAAGCAGACAGCCCTCAAAATGGGGCAAAATATTTGCAAGTTATTCCTCTAATAAAGGTTTAATAACCAGAATCCACAGAGAACTCAAATGTATTAGCAAGAAAAGAACACATGATCCCATCTCAGGGTGGGCAAGGGACTTGAAGAGAAACTTCTTTAAAGAAGACAGACACACGATCTACAAACACATGAAAAAAGCTCATTGTCCTTAATCATCAGAGAAGTGCAAATCAAAACTACTTTGAGGTATCACCTAACCCCAGTAAGACTAGCCCACATAACAAAATCCAAAAACCAGAGATGTTGGCATGGATGTGGAGAAAAGGACACACTTCTACACTAATACGTTCCTTCTGGAAGAATTTTTGGAGAATACTTAGAGACCTAAACATAGACCTGCCATTGATCCTATGATTCCTTTACTGGGTTTATACCCAGAAGACCAAAAATCACAGTATAACAAAGACATCTGTACCAGAATGTTTATTGCAGCCCAATTCATAATTGCTAAGTCATGGAAGAAGCCCAAGTGCCCATCGACCCATGAATGGACTAGCAAACCATGGTACAAGTATACCATGGAATATTACACAGCCTTAAAGAAAGATGGAGACTTTACCTCTTTCCTGTTTACATGTATGGGCGGAACATATTCTTCTCAGCAAAGTATCTCAGGAATGGAAGAAAAAATATCCAATGTACTCAGCCCTACTACGAAGCTAAATTATAGCTTTCACATAAAGGCTATAACCCAACTATAGCAGAAGACTATGAGGAAAGGGCCATGGAAGGGGAAGGGGGGGGAGGTTAAGGTAGAGGAAAGGTAATGGGTGGGACCACACCTATGGTGCATTTTAGAATGGGTACAGGCAAAACTTACTAAAGGCAGAATACAAATGTCTGCATACAATAACTAAGAAAATGGCATGAAGGCTACATTGAACAGTTTGATGAGAATATTTCAGATTGTATATGAAACCAGGACATTGTACCCCTTGATTGCACTAATGTACACAACTATGATTTAACAATGAAAATAAATAAATAAATAAATAAATAAATAAATAAATAAATAAGAGAATATTTGCAGTACAGTGTCTATAATAACCCAAAACTGAAAACAAAGTCAGCTGTTCATCAACAGGAGGATGAGAAACTACACAGTGGTACCTGTGTCCAATGGGACTCAACTGGCAGGGTGCAGGCTGCAGCCACAGCACATGGATGGATCTTGACACCCACAAGTACAGAAGAATGAATTATGTGTGTTTCTATGTATCAAGTTCAAACATAGGCAAAATTAAGTTATACATTCATAATAATATGTACCTGGGAGGTAAAACCATAAGCAAACCATGAACACAGATGTAAGAATAATAGTTGCTTCTGGAGAGAAGGGAAGAGAATCACAGAGGGCTTCTAATGGACTTAATAAGTATAAATATCTTTGCCAGACAAGCAAATTCACACAGGATATTCATTTTAATATTGTTCTCTGGACCATGCATATGCCTTATAGACTTATGCATATGCCTTCTGTACATATGATGCATTTTTACAAAAAAAGTTTATTTTTAATATATATTTTTAATTATCTGAATAATATGCAATAGCTGCCTTTTTTTTTTTTTTTTTTTTTTTTTTTTTTTGTAGTTTTGGCCAGGGCCAGGCTTGAACCTGCCACCCCCGATATATGGGTCCACACCCTACTCCTTGAGCCACAGGAGCCGCCCCCCCAAAAAAACAAAGTGTTTAATATGAGTGTTTCATTAGGCACATAAAAAACATTTGCTTTTAAAACTTCTTTTAGCAAGTTAGATGTAGAAGAAAACTTCTTCATCCAAACAAATGCAGAAACCTACAGCAAGTGTCACATGTCAGAGTACGACACTAAAAGCATCACTGTTAGGATCTGGACAGATTTAAGGATATACTGTCATGACGTAGAACTAGACCAGATCATTACTGTGTTCATACTACATGACAGGCATATATTTTTAATAAATTTGAAAATATTAACTCACTAATAAGTAGTTGGGATTTACTCCATTTATCATATTGACAAAAGATAGACTACAATTGTCATCACAATGAGACTTTGTCATGACCTCAGGGAAATTATGCATATACTAACTTCCTTTAGTAATGAATTAATTATTATGCCAACAATACTTACTGTTTCAAATTGAATTTTTTTGGACTTGCAATTCTATTTCTCTGCTTCTTTTCATCATAGATCACCTTGTGGAGATTCATACTTCAAGAAGATTGAACAATGAAAAATTTGGTCTAGTGAATAGTGTTTAGACCTTGAAGTGAATCAGGTGTATATTCAAATTCAGCTCTGTCACTTCCAAATTTGGTGTGACCTTTGATGTATAATTTAATCTCTTCATTCTTCTATTTGAAAGTCTCTAAAATAAGAATAATAATGCCTACTTTACATGAATGTCATGAACCTTTGAAATAGGCCCAGATATAAAGATGGTGAAAAACAGTCATCATTGTGATTATTTTCTTCACTTCACAGTATCCACTAAATTTCTAAAACAAATCCCCAAAATTCTGATTAATGATCCTGGACAGAGAACTCTAGTGCACTGCCACAGCCTTGCTGGTCCTGTCCTAGCCAACATGTTTAAAAATAACTTGAGACATGGATGAACCAATGATTACATTTCTAGATGACATAAAACTAGACCAGATCACCAACACACTCCAGTGATTCCCAACACTAGGACTGAAGCCAACAAAATCAAGTTTGATGGGTGTGAAAGCAAGGGCATGTGTTTGACCTTCCTGACAACTGTGCTTGAAACTAGACCAGCTGTGGTCTCATCCAAATGACCCACAAGGCTTTGAGTTTGGTATGTGCTAGCAGTGGGTGTGCCTATTATTTGGTCCACCTGACAAGAATAGCAGTGTCCTGTAGAAAGGCAGAGAGCAGAGCATCATGCAGGCTCAGTTGCTCTCGCAGAGGAAGCAGTTCTCCCTGTGGGACCCCACAATGCTTCTAGAGACCCCTTAATGTGGCAGTGGGAATGTGCACACTTGAATTAGATCACTCCCAATGCAACTTTTTTTGAGACAGAGTCTTAATCTGTCACCCTTGGCAGAGTGCTTTAGCATCATAGCTCACAGCAACCTCAAACTCTTGGCCTCAAGTGATCCTCCTGCCTCAGCCTCCCAATAAGTGGGACAACAGGTGCCCACCATGATACATGGCTAGTTTTTCTATTTTTAGTAGAGATGGGATCTCCCTCTGGTTCAGGCTGGTCTTTAACTCCTGAACTCAAGTGATCGATCCACCCACCTCAGCCTCTCTGAGTGCTGGGATTACAGGCATGAACCTCACTGTGCCTGCCCTACCAATCCAATTTTTAAACTACTAAAATGTCAATTTCTATAACAGCTTCATTATAGATCATTATAAACCATCACAAAAACTTGTATTTTTTTAAACATGTGGCAGCAATAATAAAAATAAATAATAATAATAATAAAACTGCATAAAAAAACCAAAGGAGTAAAAAACAAGAAGAAATCAAAGGTCAGCATTTCAGTAATGTTGATTGCAATGACCTGGTCTTATCTTGCTTTTGAAGCACCAGGTTATCTAGTTCATTTAAAAGAAATCTAATCAGCTGCTTCTGATACTTCCTTTCATCTCCAAATCATCTCCTTTTTATCCCCCCTCAAAGGTTTTTGGCTACGCAGTGCCACTGAGTGGTGCTCAAAGCCCACAAAAGTATCTTGGAAACAGAAAGCAAGTAAATAAAAAGCAGCCCAGTACTGGCTGGTTTTCAGGTATACAACATTAAGAAATATTTTTGCTCTTGTACTAATGCATAAAGAAGCACAAACACTGAATGAAATGAGGTAGCCATCTTTAGAAAGAAAGAAGGCATCTCCGCAACTGAAAAAGAAAATACAAAAAAAGACAGCTAGGAAAGATATTGCTGAATCTCCTATAGATGAGAGTGAGATTGGAGGTTTACAATAATGATAGAACTGAAGTCCGCACATAGAGACTTTGTATTGTTTTTTTTTTATCTGCTTTTTTTCAGCTGCACAGACTTGCCCCTTCTGCAATTTCGTTTTGTGTGTGTACACTGGGGCATGTGCAAATTAGGGGTACACACTAAACATGCTCCAGTAAGAAGGCCCAGAGGCTAACCTTGGAGCCCAGCAACTGTCCCCTGGGGAAAATCAAATGCAAAATGCCACTCAGAAAACCAATTATTACACTGTTTAGATAAAGAAGCCTGCATTTTCCCCTTGTCAAACTCCTGAAAGGAAGGGTTGCAAACCCGAGAAGAAAAGAATAATGAGCTTTTCATTATCTATGGAGCATGTGCTGAGAGGTCCTTTGACAAAGAGAAGATGGAAATGGAAAATATTAGCATTTTCCTTTGTACTTATCCTTGCATTTTTTTCTATCTTCAGTTTTCTGCTGCTGACAGATCTGATAGGTATTTAGCTAAATACAGTGGAATAATAGCAAAATAGCTAATGTTTAAGGAGCATTTGTTATATGCTAGGGGCTGAGTATTTTACCTTATCACCCTTTGTACTACTCACCACACCCTCATGTAGCCAGTATGCAAACAAAAGCCCAGCATGGTGAAGTGACCAAGGCAAGAATGCACACTGGGAAAGGGCCTTGTGAGCTCAGATACTTTTCTACCCCAAAATACATGTGCTTCCTTACCTACAGTAAGGGATTCAGTTTAAAGACTCAACCATGGCATAGACGCCAGTGATGAACTCCCTTGCTGGTCCCCCTGTCCCCCCTTGGTCCCACACAGTCCAGCTGTGCTCTGAGGATGAGGAGGGTAGAGCCCGGCTTCCCAATGGAGGCTTCACCTTCAGTGGACTCAGTGTGTCCTCTGCTTCCAGCAGACAGGCTCACAGCTCTCCATGTCCATCCTCTGCCAGTCAGTGGTGAGCACCCAGGTCTCACTGGCTGTGAGACCTTAGGCAGGCTACTTTGCCCCACTGTTTTTAAACCTAAAAAGTACAAATGGTAACATCCACCTCACAGATTGCTGTGGGAATGAATGAGTTAATGCACATAACACTTCTCACAGTGCCTGAAATGCTGCAAGCTAATAAATATCGGTTTGCATCAATCCAAGATCTCCAAGTTTGCATCAATCCAGGATCTCCAGTTTTGCATCAATCCAAGATCTTCAGGTTTGCATCAATCCAAGAGCTCCAGGTTTGCACCCACTTTTTTTTTTTTTTTTTCTGAGATAGAGTCTCACTCTGTCTCCCAGGTAAAGCGCTGTGGCATCACAGCTCACAGCAACCTCAAATTCCTGGGCTGGAGCGATCCTCTTGCTTCAGCCTCCCAAGCAGGCCCCACCACAATGCCTGGCTAATTTTTCTATATATTTTTTTTTTTCTATTTTCAATAGAGTTGGGATTGGTTGGGGGGGCCTAACTCAGCCACACACAAACCCTTTTCCCCTCCTCTCCTCCTAAGATAAAAACACAAAGGATCTAGCTAGCCCCACCCCCACCCCCAAAGCTCAGCCAAGAGGCCCTAAACTGATAGGCAGCCTGTGGAATGTGCCTACCCCCACAGGCCCGTATATAAGTGGTCTCTAAATGCCTCCAAGAGCAGACACCATCTTTTCACTGCCCAGGTGGGTCACCCTCCCCTTTCAATAAACCTGGCCTGAACTTCTCCTCTGCGGCCACTTCTCTGGGCACCACTGTTTATACCTTTTAGGTTCTCACTCTTGCTCAGGCTGTGCTCAAACTCCTAAGCTTAGGTGATCTGCCCACCTTGGCCTCCCAGAGACTAGGATTATAGGCATGAGCCACCACACCTACTTTTCTAATCATAGCCTCCTTACTGGCCTCTTCTCTCCACAAATGTCAGCTGTCCACCATGAAAGCAACCTCACCCCCATCCAAGGAATCTTGCACCTAGCTGACAGATCAGTGCTACTTGAGTGCCACTAAGATTATGACTTTCTTTATACTAAAAATAAACAAATAAATAAATAAAATTCACCAGATGCTAAAAATTGTTAGAAGCTAACGTTCTAGATCCTTAATCCAATATTCAATGCTTTCTAACCCCCATTCCCAGCCTGATCTCCAGGCTTTTCCCTGATACCACCACTTTTGCATTATTTCAGTTCTGCTGCATGACCATTCCATTCTTTTAGACACACCATTCCCTATGTCTGTCTGTCCCCCTTCTGTGAAAAGTCACCTTTTCACTTAAGAAATAGGTTATTTCTACTTTCCCCCAGCAAGTAGCAGCTTTTTCTAGCAGGAATGCTCACAGCTTTATTTTTTGACCACTCCTTTATTTCTCTGCACTTATTTGCTTGTTTTGTTATTCTGCCCTTATTTTTATGACCCTTATTCAGATTGATTATAGGCCAGAGACAGTCACAATGCATATGTTAATTTCTGTAGCTAAAGATTCTGAGCTGGCATATGCAGGCTCTCAGGGAATTTTTCACCAGAACAGAGCTAGAGAGAACTCTTCAGCCTAAGAGGGCTCTGTAACTGTGTCCTGAAGGAATAAATGGTAAGTGGGAGTTCTTAATAAGAGGAGTGTGGAGCCTTGGCCCTTCCAGATTTCCTGAGGTTGTAGAGAGTCCTGGGAGTTGCCAAAAGGAGAAAAAAGCATCCTTGCTAGCACCAAGCACCCACAGGTCAATTTTTCCTTCAGTCTCTGGCCTAGAGAATATTCCAGAACCTCCAAGGATGTAACAGAGACTGCCATCACCAAGAAATATTAAGAATGATCAAGAAAGAACTCATAGCACATTTCTAAATGGTGGTTTTAATATTCTTAAATAAGGAGCTATTCTCAAATCAAGCATCAGAAATCTGTGGCCAAGGGGTAAGACAGCCAACTAGAGCCAGCTTTCGACAGAGGTTCCCATCCAGAAGGAGAGATAAAGGACAGAATGTTCTCAAGAAAGCTGAAGGTCAGTACCTGAGCTAAGAGAGAAGATTGACGAGTACACATCATCCTTGCTCAGGCAAGCTGCAACTCCAAGGAAACAAACTGCAGGTACAAAACCCATGGCCAAGAGAATGAGAGACTTCTCCCCAAGACAGTGGCTCACTGTGTGCTCTCTACAAGTGAGCAGTGTTAAAAAGACTGCCTATTTTACCCCACAGGAGAGAGCTGCTAAACACCAGAACTCCTTCTCCAGAGAGGTCCCACCTGTGAGCCTACATATTCTCTTTCCTGGCATAAAACTGGACAAATATTTTCCCTGAAATTCTGAACTCACAGTCCACCCCTCCCCTCTCTCCTGGTGGTCTGAAAGCCTGTGCCCTGCAGTGCCAGCAGTGTCTGGCAATTCCTCAAGAGGTCTGGGAAGGGTATGAGCCACTGTATGACTATGCTGAAAACATAGAAAATGTGGGGAGAGGGAGTCAAGCAGGAGAGGAAGTTGTGGCCCGCAATAGCATGCAGCGGCAGTGTGGCAGTGGGGCTCATTGCCTGGTTAGATTTTGGAGAAAAATTTCCTGTTTCTCTTGACCGCCAGAGGGAGCCAGGCCTCAACCTCGGGGGGGCTGGTGGCAACACGGATGGGACTGAGATGAAGACTCTGTGAGAGAGAAATACACCCTGCAGAGATAATCACCCATGGAGGTTGGTGATCACACTCTGGGACTGATGTTGGTGGTCTATTCCCCAGATGCAGTTGAGCACTAGAGGGAGATGGGCTTCAGCTCTACAAGGTCGCCCCAGGGGCTAAGTGAAGAGCAGGAGAAGGCACTGACTCCCCTTTGACTCTGGCAGGTGCATATCCCTGGAGCCTTTGCTCACTGAAAGGATCTGAGCCACAGGGTTATCAGTGGTGGGGCAAGGCTACAGTGTAAGGTGGGGAAGGATGTTCCAACCCCCTGGACTCACTCTTTGATTGGGTGGGCCTTCCTGACCCCATTGAGCACCAGAGGGAGCCACACTCCAGCCTCTTGGGTTTCCAGGACAGAGCTGCATGTGGATCCCTGCTTTCAGGTTGTTTAGACACCGTTTGAACTCTTGAGCAGTGATTGTGCTGCCTGGGACAATTGGGCTGTGCTGTCCATCCAGGGATCCTCCAAGGTTAAGCTGTGGTTGTGCTGAAATGGGAGAGACTGATTCTCTTGCAATTGTTACTGGAGGGAGGCAAGATGTCTCAGAGGCTTGTATCACCCCCCAGCTGAGATTTCAGCCAAATACCATCACTCAGTAGGATTGGATAGAGGCTGGCCAACTACAAGACAAAGCCAGCTAGCCCTATCACACCAATCAGGTCCTCAGAGTCTCTGGCGGTAGATCTGAAAGGCACCTTTGTAAAGCTGAAGGAGAAAAGCCACAATCACTAGTCCCAGCTCTTTGGTAAAGGGCTGGTTAATTGCAATTTTTGGAACCCTCAATCCAATCTCACCATACCAGTTTTAATACCCAAATTGTGGAAAATAATCATGGGGCAGAACCAGAGGAAGAATTCTGGAAATATGAATAATCAGAGTAGATCCCCTAAGGAATGACAAAGGAGATATGTCAGAAGATGCCATTCATAAACAAATGGCTAAAATTTCAGAAATAGAATTGAGAATATGGATGGCAAATAAGACAAATAAAATGAAATAAAAGATGGGATTAGAAATCCAAAGAGTTGTGCAAAAGTTGTTTCAAGAAATTAACGAATTCAAAGATGAAATCTCCAAGGATATGGACAATGAGAAAAGAGATAGCAGAGCTCAAGGAAATAAAAAAGATACTTGAGGAGCTCCAAAATATAGTAGAATCCCTCAGTAATGGAGTTGAGCAGGCAGAAGAAAGAATCTCTGAAATCGAAGAAAAGCTTTTGATCGTTCTCAAATGCTCAAAGAGGCAGAGAGATGGAATGCAAAAACTGATCTTTCCCTGAGAGAGTTGTGGGACCACTCCAAAAGATCAAACATTCATCTTATGGGAATTCCTGAAGAAGAGGACAGTCCTTATAACCTCAATAACCTCAATGTGACTTCAAATGCTATTGACTTATGTTTGAGAAGCTTTCTCAGAGTACACATGAAGGGATGTTCCTTTAAGACCCTCTGAACTGATTAGCAAGTGAGTCATACAGGAGGCAGACTCTGCAGGCAGAGTTTGGCTGTCTCTGGAATTTCCTGGAAGGGGCCTTGGGAGTGGAAAACAAGATAAGTTAATGTGCATCTCAGTTACATGTTGCACCTGTTTTCTCAGACAAATGGCTAAATAAGTTTTTGTGGGTACTCTGTATGGTTTCTTTGTACTATTATTCTATAAACTATTGGCTGCCAATTAGTTTTATTATTTAGAATATGTACCTGCAGAACTTAGTGTTGTTAAGAGTATATAAGCTTGGTGGGGGTGGAGCAAGATGGCAGCAGAGTAACAGCTTCCCTGCAACTGGGCATGATGAGTCTGGGGAGATAAGACTCCCAGGCATCTCTGGCTGGTGGGATCTGCCTATAATCATCCCTTGGAGGATACAGGGAGTCAGAAAGGGATTTCTGGACCTCAAGAAAAGGACAAAAACAGTGGAAAACTGGCAAGTGGTAGTGTGTGTTTGATCTACCTAATTCTGCCAACAAGTAAGTACAAGCAGCAGTGAGACTGCAAACCAGAAAGGCCCTACCTGTGAACTGTTTCAGTGTTTTTGGACTTGGCACTCAGTTGAATTGCCTTGGGGAGAGCTTGAGCAGGTGTGCGGAGAACTTTGGGCATTGTCTAGGGCCCCAATCTGTGCCACTGAGCCGGATAGAGCTGACAGTGTTTGGCTGTGGGCCACAGGGAGCCATTGTGAGAGAACTGCCCCGGCAAGCTCCACCGTCAGGGTCGCAGAGAAAGGATAGGGCGGGAGCCAGTAACATAGTGACTGAGCAGCCTAATGGCGGGGACTGAGCTGCCTTACAGCCTTAACCCTCAGGGGCAGAGTGAGACCGGTCTTGGCACACTGGAGCCTTGGGCTGTTGCCGTGGTGTCACAGCTCATAGCAACCTCAAACTCCTGGGCTTGGCGCCACCCAGACCTCCATAAGAGCTGCACTGTGACCCCCAACCTGCAACTCGCGACCGCCGGGAGTCCGCATGCCCTGACCAAGAAGTGCAAGAGCCACACAACACTGCATCCTCCCTCCTGTACCCTCCATGCCTCCACACTGACCCACTTGTCTGACCAGGGACTATGGTAGCCATGTGCCCTCTGGAGTCCTCCCTTCCTCTGCACAGAGCCCTTCTCCTGGGAAGAGACTGCTGGAGCCCTGGGCTCTCTATGCCAAAATCATTGGGCGCCAGGCAACCCCAGGATCATGCACACCACCTCCTGCCCTATTGCTGAATCCGGGTGTGTCACACTCTGGAGCTGCTTCCACAACTAGAATTGCCTGGCTGGGGAAGCCCCAGAGAAAGTACACAGGGTCACCCCCTACAAAGATCCAGCAACAATAGAGTGATCCTGCTGGGGTCTAATCTTGAAGAGACACCTCCCCAACTCTGAGGACGGCCAGAAGCAATGGTGAATAATAATCATGAAGCAAAATCAACAGAAAAACTCTGGTAATATGAATAATCAGAGTACATCAACTCCCCCAAGAATCAATGGGGCAGACACAGCACAAGATCCCACGCACAAATAGCTGAGATGTCAGAAATTTAATTCAGAATCTGGATAGCAAATAAGATCAAATTAGAATTCTAAGCAGTAACCTAAAAGATATCTCAAATTCAATGAATTCAAAGACCAAATGACCAAAGATTTTGACACATTGAGACAAGAAGTTACAGCCCTCAAAGATCTGAGAAACACAGTAGAATCCCTCAGTAACAGAATGGACCAAGCAGAAGAAAGGATTTCTGACATTGAAGACAAAGCTTTTGAAAGCTCCAAAACTCTCAAAGAGGAAAAGAAATGGAGGGCAAAAACAGATCACTCTCTAAGAGAGCTCTGGGATAATTCGAAGAAAACCAATATTCATCTTATAGGGATCCCCGAAAGCGATGAAGGGGCTTCACAAGGCACATAATCTCTTCTCCATGAGATTATAAAGGAGAACTTTCGAAACATGCCTAGAGATTCTGAAATTCAGATAGCAGACAGTTTCAGAACTACAGGATGACTCAACCCAAAATAAGACATCCCCCAGACATATTATAATCAATTTCACTAAAGTTAATAAGAAGGAGAAAATTTTGAAAGCAGCCAGATGAAAAAAAACCATCATCTACAAGGGCAAGAATATTAGAACAACTGCATAGCTCTCTAATGAAACCCTTCAAGCTAGAAGAGGATGGTCATCGACTTTTAATCCCCTAAAACAAAATAATTTTCAACCCAGGATCCTATACCCAGTTAAACTGAATTTCATTTATGACAGAGAAATTAAATACTTCAATGACATTCACATGCTGAAGAAATTTGCCATAACTAAACCAGCTCACAAGGAGATTCTCAGACCTATCCTCCATAAAAACCAGCATAATCCTCCACCACAAAAGTAAACCCACCCAGAAATTTTTGATCAAATTCCAACTTCCACACTCGCAAAAGGATTAAACATGTCCACCAGACTCTCAAAAGGCTTATCAATATTCTCAATTATTGTGAATGGTTTAAATTGTCCTCTAAAGAGGCACAGGTTGGATGACTAGATACAAAAACTCACACCAGATATCTGCTGCATACAAGAATCGCATCTTACATTAAAAGACAAATATAGACTCAAGGTGAAGAGATGGTCATCTGTACTCCAGGTGAATGGAAAGCAGAAAAAAGCAGGCATTGCAATCCTATTCACAGACACAATAGGCTTTAAACAAACTGAAATAAGGAAGGATAAGCATGAATGCTTCATGTTTCTTAAAGGTAATACTCAATACAATGAGACTTCAATTATTAATATTTATGCACCCAACCACAACGCACCTCAATTTATAAGAGAAACTCTAGCAGACATGAGCAACTCAATTTCCTCCACTTCAAAAGTAGTTGGAGATTTTAACACCCCTTTAGCAGTTCTGGATAGATCCTCTAAAAAGAAGCAAAGCAAAGAAAGTTTAGATTTAAACTTAACAATTCAACATCTGGACTTAACAGACATCTACAGAACATTTCATCCCAACAAAACTGAATACACATTCTTCTCATCAGCCCACGGAACATACTCCAAAATTGGCCACATGCTGGACCACAAATCTAACCTCAGCAAATTTTAAAAAATAGAAATTATTCCCTGCATCTTCTCAGACCATCATGGAATAAAAGTTGAACTCAATCACAACAAGAACCTGCATACCCATACAAAAACTTGGAAGCTAAACAACCTTATGCTGAAGGATAGATGGGTTATAGATGAGATTAAGAAGGAAATCACCAAATTTTTGGAACAAAACAACAATCAAGACACGAATTACCAGAACCTCGGGGATACTGCAAAGGCAAACCTAAGAGGGAAACTTATAGCAATGCAAGCCTTCCTCAAGAAAACGGAAAGAGAGGAAGTTAATAACTTAATGGGACATCTCAAGCAACTGGAGAAAGAAGAACACTCCAACCCCAAACACAGCAGAAGAAAAAAAAATAACCAAAATCAGAGCAGAATTAAATGAAATTGAAAACAAAAGAATTATACAACAGATCAATAAATCCAAAAGTTGGTTTTTTGAAAAGATCAATAAAATAGATAAACCTTTAGCCAACCTAATCAGGAAAAAAAAGAGTAAAATCTCTACTTGCATAAATCAGAAATGGTAACAATGAAATAACAACAGACCCCTCAGAAATTCAAAAAGTCCTTAAAGAATACTATAAGAAACTCTACTCTCAGAAATATGAAAATCTGAAAGAAATTGAACAATACCTGAACGTATGCCACCTACCAAAACTTAGCCAGAACTAAGTGGAAATGTTGAACAGGCCTATATCAAGTTCTGAAATAGCATCAACTATACAAAATCTCCCTAACAAGAAAATCCCAGGACCAGATGGCTTTATCCCAGAATTCTACCAAACCACTAAGGAAGAACTAGTACCTATATTACTAAACCTCTTCCACAATATATAAAGGAAGGAACATTACCCAACACATTCTCTAAAGCAAACATCACCTTCATCCCCAAACCAGGGAAAGACCCAAAAAGGAAAGAAAATTATAGACCTATATCACTAATGAATATAGATGCTAAAATACTCAATAAGATCCTAACAAACAGAATCCAACAACACATCAAAAAATATATACATCATAACCAAGTCAGTTTTATCTCAGGGTCTCAAGGCTGGTTCAATATACATAAATCTATAAATGTAATTCAACACATAAACAAACTAAAAAATAAGGACCATATGATTCTTTCAACTAATGCAGAAAAAACTCTTGATAATACCCAGCTTCCCTTCATGATCAGAACACTTAAGAAAATCGGTACAGAAGAGACATTTCTTAAACTAATAGAGGCCATCTACAGCAAACCCACAGCCAATATCATATTGAAGGGAGTTAAATTGAAATCATTTCCACTTAGATCAGGAACCAGGCAAGGTTGCCCATTGTCTCCATTGCTCTTTAACATTGTAATGGAAGTTTTAGCCATTGCAATTAGGGAAGAAAAGGCGATCAAGGGTATCCACATAGGG
>CAUYPK010043793.1:0-10765 GCA_963574355.1 Loris lydekkerianus
CTGGTAAATTTCAAAAATAAAAATATATACCCAAAACAATTACAATAATTGAGGAATCAGTAGGTTAAATGCTTTTCAATATTTATTGCTAAAGAAGAACTGTAAACTAGCAACAACAACTTTAAAACTTTAAATAAAGTGCAGAAAACCATAGCCTAACAGGTAATCAAGCCTAACTCTTCAGCTCAGCTGTGACTCGTGGACTGAGCTGAAGCACCGCCCCCTCAAGCAGACGGCAGAAGACGACTGGAGACTACGTGCATTTGATTAGGTGTGCGCGGACCGAATCAAATGACCTGCATGACCCGAGTATTAGCTGAGTTCGTTGCTAATTGCAGTAATGTACACCGCTATGATTTAACAATAAAAAAAGAAAAAGTGATTCAAGAGAAGAAAAAAATCTGACGAGGTTTTTGTGCCGAAAAAACTCGGCTTATACTCGAGTATATATGGTAAATGCTTTTCAATATTTATTGCTAAAGAAAAACTGTAAAATGGCAACTTTAATAAAGTGAATAAACCATTTAAGACAGTAAAGCATTGTGAATAAATGGTTAAAAATCCTGAATCCTTATACTGCAAAACCCCTGGTTATAAGGATTCAGGATTTATAAACATTTATTTACAAGTCTTTACTGCCTTAAATGGGGTTTTCACTTAATTAAATGTGCCATTAAATATTGTGGGTTAAATAGTTCAGTGGAATACAGTTCAGTCCAGCCGCCTACCTCTTCAGCTCAGCCATGACTTGTGGACTGAGCTGAAGCACCGCCCCCTCAAGCAGACTGCAGAAGACAACTGGAGACTACGTGCATTTGATTAGGTGCACACGCACCTGAATCACATAACCTGTATGACCCGAGTATATACGGTACTGATCCTGTGAACGTGTGTGTTTGTGTACAATTTAAGCATTCTCCCATTAGTACCTATTTATATTCTTTTTCTCCCCAATACAAATAAAAGAAAAACAAACAAAAACACCTATTCTTTACATTCTTCCGAATGTTTCTATTCATATATGGACAAAATAGAATTAGTGGGTCATAAAGCTGGGACATTTTCAACTTTACTGCCTTTGCCAAACTGCCTTTCAAAATGGTTGTACCGGTGTTGTTTCCTCTCAGAAATATCTGAAAGTTTCATTTTCTGTACTTCCTTGCCAATCAGAACTTGTTAATTTTTTGTGACTCTAATGGATGTAATATGATAACAAGATTTAAATTTTCATTTATTTTGTTAATATGGTAGTGTATCTCTTCAGTGATTATAAGTTTGGCATTTTTCTATCTGTTACACAATTACCTAGCTTCCTTTATGGTTTATACTTTTTGTTATATTGTTTTCAAAAAAATCCTTTCCTATCTAATTATTACAGATATTCCCTTACATTTTATTTTACAGATTTTAAAGTTGATGTACTTTCTCCTCTTTTTCTGTCTCTGGAAAAGTTTGTATAAGCAGAGATTATGTATTCGTTTCAATTTTACATACCTTAAAACTAGTCCTGGTGGAGATGTTTTGGGGTCTACATTTTTGGATTACTGATTTTGCTTAATGGTTATTATCCTCGTCAGATTTTTTTCTTCTCTTGAATCACTTTTTCTTTTTTTATTGTTAAATCATAGCGGTGTACATTACTGCAATAACCTGTACCCATTCTAAGATGCACCATAGATGTGGCCCCACCCATTACCCTCCCTCCACCAAAACCTCCCCCCTCCCTTCCCCTTCCTTGGCCCTTTCCACATAGTCTTGTGCTATAGTTGGGTTATAGCCTTAATCTGAAAGCTATAATTTAGCTTCATAGTAGGGCTGAGTACATTAGATACATTTTCTTCCATTCCTGAGATACTTTGCTAAGAAGAATGTGTTCCAGCTCCATCCATGTAAACACGAAAGAGGTAAAGTCTCCATCTTTCTTTACGGCTGCATAGTATTCCATGGTATACATGTACCACAATTTGCTAGTCCATTTGTGGGTCGATGGGCACTTGGGCTTCTTCCATGACTTAGCAATTATGAATTGGGCTGCAATGAACATTCTGGTACAGATGTCTTTGTTATATTGTGATTTTTGGTCTTTTGGGTATAAACCTAGTAGAGGAATTATAGGATCGAATGTCAAGTCTATTTTTAGATCTCTAAGTATTCTCCAAACATCCTTCCAGAAGAGACGTATTAGTGGGCATTCCCACCAGCAGTGTAGAAGTGTACCCTTTCCTCCACATCCATGCCAACATCTCTGGTTTTGGGATTTTGTTATGTTTTTCATATTCATTTTTTTGTTTCTATCTAAAACAAAAGTATTAAAGGTAACATTTCTGAATATTCCACTTTTTTTCATAATATTTAATGCAGTGTCCTGATTTTACTTATTTTTAAAAGGTCTAAAATCATAGTTTGTGTTTTCTTTAATATAGTAGCATTTAGATATTTTATTTCTAAGTTTTAATTGCTTACTGTTTTACCATTTTGTTATTGGTTTCTGGGTTGTTGCTTTGTAGGCAAATATTATGGTTCATATGCCTTTTTGGGGGAAGCCATGGATATTGCCTCTGGGCCTAAAGTATCGTCCTTTCTTTACAGACTGTGGCTACTTTTTTAAAGAATAATTTTTGTTTTGTAAGATACAAATTTCCCAGTTTACTAGGTTATTTACATTCTTTATGTCTTTATTAACATGTGTGCTTATTTATGCCAACAGTTATTTGAAATATTGTTAAAACTATCACAAACTGTGTTTCTACTAAGCTTATGTGTTTTCTAAGATTTTTTACTGTACATAATTTGATACATGATTTTTATATAAAGTTTCTTAAATATTATAGATGAATCTTATCTTTCTATAGAATACAATTACCTTTAAAATCCATTGAATTTTTTAACCTATTTTCTCTTGAATTCTTTGTCTAAAATTATTTCCTAACTGTTTTCTTTACACTGGTATGTGTTTTAGAGAACTCTGCATGATTCTGTTTTTAACACTTATTTACCATTTTATTGTTGTTGAGTTTCTTATCTACAAGAAAGATTCGACATCAAACTTTGTTAAAACTTTTTATCATCTTTTCATTTTTCTCTCTTACTTAAAAGTCTTACAATATTTTGGTAAATTCTATTTACTTTACTGTGCAGAAAAATATAAAATATAGAGAATATATAATATAGTTTGTTTCCTTAAAATCCCAAATTACCATTGAATCATTTTTTTACATTATATATCTCACAGCCAATATATATTGTTTTATTTTTTAGGTGCTATTCCCTTATTAAGGAACCGCCTCTTATTTGGGGCAGTTGCTTCTTTCCACATTCCCAAGGTGTCTTTCCAGCAGTGATGCCTTTTGTAGCATGCTGCTGAACATAGTTAATTTACACAGCTGCTGGCCCTCGATGCATGGGCTTCTTCACATTTTTTAAAACTAAAACTGTGTCAAAGATAATGTTAAATTACACTTCATATTTAATACATAGAATATTTTTGAGGGAAATGTGAATTATGAAGTATGGGAAGTATAAAAGCCTCTCATTCTATTATAGACTGCTAGAAGGATGTCAATCTCAGAGATGAAATGTGATGATAACCAAAGAGAAATGGAGACAGAGATATAAAGGTGGTCTCATTGGATTTACACCTCAAGGTCCTAATAACCCTGAGCTCCACCTGTTTCTCTGCCTTTCTGGTGTTTGCATTAGCCAACCAGTCATTCCCCAGATTGGACATGTACAGACGGCCTGCTCAGGGCCAGTGGAGTTTGAATAGCCTTATAAAAAAGTGAAAGCCTCAAGACTAACCTGTTGATTAAAATCTTATACTCTTAACCTGCCACAAGACAGTAGGAAAAGGAAAAAAAAGTAATATTCTGCTTTCTGTTTTTGTTTCTAGTGGCACAGAGCACTTTGGCCAAACGTGGGCTTCTCAGTTTCCCTCCATTAATCTCATAGAGAAATTTTTTTCTAGGTTCTTGAGAAATATTGATTACCAAAGTATTACTGTTGTTGCTGCTTTTATTTTTGTTTTACCCATTCTGTATACGTATGTAGCAAACATGGTAGGTAATTTGAGAGAACACATGTTAAAGCAGATATTCTCAAGAGCATTCTTTTCATTGTGAAATGTTTTTGTTTGCTTGTTTGTCCATAAATTTGTGTTAGCCCACATTTCACCTCTTTCATTCTGCATAGGTAAACATCTATCGGTCAGTGTATAGATGGAGAGGGTGTACAGTTCAATTGCTTCTCCATTCATGGCACTTTGTAAAGAGTCACTCAGATGAGTCTTGATCACTTTACTTCACAAAAAGAAGCACTGAAGAAGTTTAATTTGGATTGCATTGAAAAATACTGAGCAATTTGGTTAGGTGAACACAAATCTGTTCATCCTTTAATTGTACTAAAAATATTTCTGAAAATAAGTAGCACATGCTCTGACCTTGACATAATCTTAAATGAATGTGCCAGGGTACTTTTATTTGAAATGCAGCCTTTTCTCAAGTTGATCCATTGTAGTTTATCGCCATTTGACTTAAATGATGCGGTTCCTCTAATTAGTGCAATATTTAACCTGTCATTCTAAATTGAGAAAAAAATGTGCTACATTTTAAAGATCTGAAGTGCTGATTGACATAGATCTGAGTTCTATTATTAACTGCTTGAATAATACAGATAATAGTTGTGGTGAAATTAGGGAAAGAAAGAATAATGACAGGCAGCAGTCATGTCATCGGAGTGCCATAAATGAGGGTTTCTCTCTCTAAGCAAGTCAGAACTGAGTTATTTAGGCAGATTTGATAATTAACTTCCAGAATTATGTAGCTCTTCCACAGCTGTGACTCCAATATCTGACTAAAGTATTACACAAAATTTGCATATAATTTTTTGTTAATTTTTCTATGACTATGAAAAGCAAAGTCAAATTATAGAAAGATTGATTCATAAGAATGCTATAATTTTTAGATTCTAGTTGAGTAAACTCTTCTACTGTTTTGGCTGGCTTGTATTTTTTCTAAGTCAAGCATCCTTAAATAGTATTTGGTCATCTAAGAGGTTCTTGAATTTAATTTCGTTCTCCTGAGCTCAAGTGATCGTCCCACCTCACCCTCTCAGAATATTAGGATTATAGGAGTAAGCCACTGCACCCAGCCCAAACCTTTAAACTTTGGAAATGAAGAAATGAATCTTTCTTTTCACTAATCTCTAATTAAAACATAGGTTATTTCCTCCACAATTTAGACAACATAATTCAATATTAGTAGTATCTGTGATTTTGCCATCAGTAAAAATTATAAATATTTTTCTACAACATAGAACTCAAAGTACTATATATACTTTTGGCTACTTCTATTTATAGTAATTCTTAGATCACATCTGAGATCTTCCAATTTTGTGCTTTCATAAATAACTATAAATACTATAGCACAAGTTCATTTTCTAATATATGCTATTTTATTCATTTAAAAATGATTATAAGATTTGGCCATAACAACAATAATAAAATGTGAAGAATTCTTGTTGCAAATTCATGAAAAATGAAAGAGAAAAGTAATGAAGAGATAAAATGAAAGATATAATTTTTTAGGAACTTTTTCTTTTTTTTTTTTTTTTTTTTTTTTTTTTTAGCATTTAAAGAAAAGAAAAGTAAATCAGGCGGCGCCTGTGGCTCAAAGGAGTAGGGCACCGGCCCCATATGCCAGAGGTGGTAGGTTCAAACCCAGGCCTGGCCAAAAACTACAAAAAAAAAAAAAAAAAGTAAAGTAAATCAGGTGGCACCTGTGGCTCAAGGAATAGGGCACCAGCCCCATATACCGGGGGTGACGGGTTCAAGCCCTTCCCCAACCAAAACTACAAAAAAAAAATAATAATAATAAGAAAAGAAAAGAAAAAGAAAGAAAACTAAATCAAGGTTTTAAAAGGAAAAACATTATTGTACTCTAGCCATAATTTCTAGTTGAATTGTGATAGTCCTAGATTATGCCTGTTTTCCAACAATCATTTTGAAGCATTCCTTTTCACACGACAGTGCTGCAGGTTGATAAATGATATGAGTATGCTAAGGAGTATGCTTCTAAACTCGTAACAGTCAACGTTTGGCATTACATTAATTTGACATGACATGGATGAAGAAATATAATGTTTGTTTTACCTTAATTTTTCTCTTTTTACCAATATGTTTTTACTATTTCTTAGTGAAACAACTAAAAAAGGTTGTTTTGAAAGGTTTTGTTTGAAACTGAAAAGTGTCAAAATGTCATTTTCTTTGGCACTCAAAATATTGGAATACAAGAGAGGATTCTCAGTAAGTTTCTGTGTTTAATTTAAAGTTCTGTAAAGTAGAACAGGACTACTCATTGATTTACTGTCCTGTGTTCATCTCTAGTTCAATATGATCCACTCAACAACCCTAAGGAAAGGTCTAGAATAATCACAAAAGGGCAATGAATACCAGGTATAATCTGCTTTTCACATTATCATTCAAACGTCTGAGAAGCAACACAGCATTGATTATTCAGTATAGATCTTCAGTAGGAGTAAGAAACGAGTTCATAGACATGTATGGGAATATGAAGATGGTGCATAAAGGAGGAAACATTTCAGTGCAAAGTTACAGATTAGAATTACAAAAGTTCATGATGTAAGATTGGGCAAACCTTTCATAGAAACAGACCCAACAAAATGATTTTATAATTTAAAATAATTTTATCATGATGATAAATAGCTAGAAAATTTACATGGAAGGCAGAATAAGCAATTTGTGCAAGAATATCATCATCTTACTGGCAAGAAATTACATACACAGTGGCAGAAACAGGCAGGAGTTGACACAAGTGAAGGTGACTCCTCAGCAGGCTTTGGTGTGACCAGTAGGTTGCCCTGCCCACGTATTTATAAGAAGAGAAATTACAAAGCATGTATCATCTATCAGCTGGCTGTCTTCAGGAGGACAGTAGCCTCCTTTCACAGGTGAATTATATTTTAGATAGCACTTTATATTTTTTATTGCCTTAAAATAGTATTTTTGTTATTATATTTTGGCTTTTGTGAAGAATGGATCATCTTGTTTTGTTGTTGCCTTCCTTCATGTTTATGTGGAGTATAATTGTCCATAGAGATTTTGTTTCCTCATCTATTTCTACAGAAATATCCAATACTCCAAGTGAAAATCTATACACAAGTTTTGCATTCAAAGTGGAATAATGTCATTCAAAACAGTGAAATTTCTTTTGTAAGTGATTTAAAACAATTTTAAAAAGAAAATTGTATTATGAAAGCTACATTAAAAGTTCTCAGCCAGGTGCGGTGCCTCATGCCTATAATCCAGTGGTTCTCAACCTCTGGGTCTCAACCTCTTTTTAACAGTGAAAGTACATTGTGGCATTAGGAAGGTTGAGAACCACTGCTATAATCCCAGCACTCTGGGAGGCTGAGGCAGGTGGATTGCCTAAGCTCAGGATTTGAGATCAGACTGAGCAAGAGTAAGACTCCATGTCTACTAAAAATAGAAAAACTAGCTGGGCACTGTGGTGAGCACCTCTAGTCCCAGCTACTTGGAGGTTGAGGCAGGAAGATCCCTTGTACCCAAGAGTTTGAGGTTGCTGTGAGCTATGATGATGATGCCTTGGCCCTCTACCCCAGGAGACAGAGTGAAACTATGTCCCCCCCAAAAAAAAACAAACAAAAAAAACAGGCAGAGTTCTCTTTTAAATGTTATTGTGCAAAGGAAAGGCAAAGTGTGTTTTAAAAGTAGCCACAGCAAGGTGAAGGTCAAACATTATATAATCTGGAATATTATGATGAAGTTTTATAGAAATACACTTTTGAGTGACACTATTGGTAAAGCCCTTGAGTTTTATTTAATTTTATATTTTGTGATGAAATTATTAAATCATTGAAAAACAGAAATATGTTCATAAAAAAAGAAAAACAGAAATATGAAGGTATGAGAAAACATTACAAAATAAAATAAATGAAAAACACACACAACAAAATTTGTTTAAAAATATTTGTACATGGTCAAAAGAAAGCTTATCTGTTTAATAAGTTGTAAAAACCTCAAAAGATCAATTAACCAACAACCATAGAAAATGGGGGCTGGGGGGCCTATGGCAACATTGTTACCAAAGTAATTCAGGGAGCAGATTTTTTTCAGGAAGTTTAAAAAAAAATTGAGGGGAAAGATGTTTCGTATAAAATGTAAACTCATCTAGCAGGCAGATTGCTTAAGCTCATGAGTTTGAGACTAGCCTGAGCAAGAGCGAGACCTTGTCTCTACTAAAAATGCAAAACTGAAGCAGAAGATCTCTTGAGCCCAAAAGTTTGAGGTTATTGGGAGCTGTGATGCCATATTAATCTACCCAGCACAACAAAGTGAGATTCTGTCTCAACCCCCCCCCCCCAAATAATAAGATGTACAGTCTTTTGGAATGTCAACATGGAGCAGGTTTTAGATCTTGGAACAAAAATAAAACTATAGATCAATCTCTTATAAAAATTTAATTAAGGAATAATTTTAGGAATAATTATAATGCAAAATCTCAATAAGAATAATTATAATGCAAAATCTCAATCTATTACTAGAGAACCACCTCATTACTGTCCATGAAATGTATATTTATGTGCCAAAAATTTATATTCATAGATGCTAAAAAAGTTTCAGTGCAGCAATGAGAAATAGATAAATTAATAGCTAGATAGATACACACGTGTACTAGTATAAGTTCCTTTATATATATATTCCTTAGATATGCACACATATATTTGTAACTATAATCCAACCATATATGCATACATATTTATGTACATAAACACATAAAACTATAAATATAGTTTATGGTATTAGGAAACCATTGCCATACATGGCCTACATTAATTTTTTTTTCAGATAAAAGCTAGTACTTTAATGTATCTCTGTGTATGTAAATGTGAATACGTGCTCATATTCCATTTTAAAAGTGCATGACTATATAAAGTAAAGCTACAAAATTTCTAAAACTCCTTAACAAAAGCTTGATATATATAGAAATATTTCAATGGGATTTGTCTGGAATTTAAAGGAATGGATGATTAAAAAAATTTTAAGACCTTGGATGAGTGATTTCTATAGACTATCTAAGAAAATGCACAGGTAGAGCCAGGACAACTCTGAAAAGTTAAAAAGGATTCCCAGGGTTCCTGTAGTATTCTCACATTATTATGGAGAAACACTAATTAAAATTACCTGGTGTTTCTGAACAAGTAGCCAAACTAGTGGAAGGATTCATCATTAGTGGAACAAGGGTGAGTGGGTATTTTTTAAAAATCACCTAAGCACCAAAAAATAGTCCAAATGGATAAAATATTTAAGTGCAAATGGTAAAATCATGAGGAAGTGGCAGTAGAGTTAATTTTTTATCTAATTTTCTCAGCATAGCAACCGAGAAAATAAAAATTGATAGATAAAACTAGTTGAAACTTAAAAAATTCTGTCCTCAAGTTTGGATAAAAATTATTAAAATAAATTAAAAATTTAGAAAAATTTGTATGCCCTATGAGAGAATACCTAAGTAGCTTTAACACATAAAGAGCTATTTTACAGATTAAAAAGAAAATGACAAAAATGCAGAAATGAGGAAAGTCATTCATGGAAGAAGTAAAAGTTACTTTTTTTTTTTTTTTTAGAGACAGAGTCTCACTTTGTCGCCCTTGGTAGAGTGCTGAGGCATCACAGCTCACACCAACCTCCAACTCCTGGGCTTAGGCGATTCTCTTGTCTCAGCCTCCCAAGTAGCTTGGACTACAGGTGCCCACCACAATGCCTGGCTATTTTTTTTTGTTGTTTTTTTTTTGCAGTTTGGCACGGATAGAGTTTGAACCTGCCACCCTTGGTATATGGGGCTGGTGCCCTGCCCACCAAGCCACAGACACGGCCCAAAGTTACTAAATTTTGATGTTAAAATTGCTAATATACAAACATACCAATTAAACATGGTGCGTACTTTTCAAAAATTAAAAAAAGAAAATGATGATGTTGATGAAAATGGGATCACAAACGCACCAAACTATTGGTTATTTTCCCAAAAGTTTTGAAATCTGTCTCAAATTCTGAAATTGAAAAGCAAGGCTGCGTATTTAACACTGTTCACAAGATTGTGTTTAACCAACGTGTCGAAATGCATAAAATTGTTTGCCTTACTTTGCACTTACCATAATTTCAGTTTCATTGAGAATGCTGTTATTGTTTGAAATATTGTATTGATAAGTTAGTTTTCACATTCAAGATGTATATTTAACTCATTTAATTGAACAGTTTACATCTACCTGAAATGCTAAATTTATAAGCCAGTTTTCATGTCAAGTTCTGGTACAAGTTTGCTTTTTGATACCATAAAGGACTTGAGAGCATGTTGCAAATTATAAAATCTTTTCAACACTTGACCTCAACTTAGCCACCTTACTTCTGAGGAGTAAATGATGTTGCCACAGTCAGCATCAATTTGAGGAATTCCTAGAAATCCCTTGGGCCTTATGAAATTTAAATTTTTTTTTTTTTATTGTTAAATCATAGCTGTGTACATTAGTGCAATCGCCTGTACCCATTCTAAGATGCACCATAGATGTGGCCCCACCCATTACCCTCCCTCCACCAAAACCTCCCCCCTCCCTTCCCCTTCCTTTGCCCTTTCCCCATAGTCTTGTGCTATAGTTGGGTTATAGCCTTCATGTGAAAGCTATAATTTAGCTTCATAGTAGGGCTGAGTACATTGGATACTTTTTCTTCCATTCCTGA
>CAUYPK010043794.1:0-23279 GCA_963574355.1 Loris lydekkerianus
TACCTGTGGTGCATCTTACAAGGGTACATGTGAAACTTAGTAAATGTAGAATATAAATGTATTAACACAGTAACTAAGAAAATGCCAGGAAGGCTATGTTAACCAGTGTGATGAAAATGTGTCAAACGGTCTATAAAACCACTGTATGATGCCCCATGATTACATTAATGTACACGGCTATGATTTAATAATGAAAAAATACCTTGTTTAATACCAGAAAAAAATAACCAAAAATTAAATCAGAAATAAATAAAATTGAAAATAGAAGAGCATTAACAAAATTAATGTAACAAAATATTGGTTCTTCAAAAAGATAAAATTGATGAGCCATCGGCAAGATCAACCAGAAATAGAAAAGCAAAATGTTTAATAAACTTAATCAGAAATTAAAAAGGGGAAATAACAACTGAAACCATGTGGATACAAGAGATTATCTGTGACTATTACCAAAAGCTCTCTGCCCAGAAATTTGACAATGTGGAAAAAATTGACCAATACCTGGAATCATACCGTCTCTCTAGGCTTCATCAGGAAGATATAGATCTTGAAAGACCAGTATCAATCACAGAGATTGCAGAAACAATAAAAAGCTTTAAAAAAAAAAAAAAAAAAGGACCAGGTGGCTTCACATTAGAATTATCAGATCTTCAAAGATGAGCTTGTGCCTATACTGCAGATCCCATTCCAAAACATTGAGAAGGAAGGAACCTTCCCCAGCATGTTCTATGAAGCAAACATCACCTTGATTCCAAAGCCAGGGAAGGACCCAACCAAAAAGGAGAACGGCAGACCAATTTCACTCATGAATATACATGTAACTGTACTCAAAAAAATCTTAGCTAATAGATTTCAGCTACACATTAAAAAAATTATACATCACACTCAAGTAGGCTTCATCCAAAAGATGCCAGGTTGGTTTAATATATGCAAATCCATAAATGTGATACATCATATCAATAATAAAAAAAGACTATATGATCCTCTCAACAGATACAGAAGAAACATTTGACAAACTTCAGCATCCTTTTCTAACAAGAACAGTTAGGCAAATAGGCATAGGTAGCACATTTCTGTGATAAACCCACAGCTAAGATCATACTGAATGGAGTAAAATGGAAAGTTTTTCCACTTACAGCTGGAACCAGACAAGGATGTCCACTATTGCCACTGTTATTCAACATCGTGTTGGAAGTTCTAGCCGATGCAATCAGGCAAGAGAAGTACATAAAGGGCATCCAAACGGGGGCAGAGGAGATCAAACTCTTGCTCTTTGCTGATGACTTTATACTAAGAAAACCCTAAAGACTCAGCCACAGGTGTTGCTCTAAAGGTATTTTGTTAAAGCCCACAACAGAATGACATTAAGCAAGGAAGATTATCCTAGATAAACTTAGTAGGTCTAATTCTATGTGTTGAAAGGCTCTAGGGGAAAATTCTACCTATAGATTATTGAGATTCTGGGGAAAAAAGGACATTCTACATGTGGACTGCAGCTTCAGCTTATGCAGGACAGTTCTAGCCTGTCTTTGAGACGATTTGTCCTATAGATTTCAAATTTCCCTACACAACTTCACAATCACATACACCAGTGTAATACAAAAAACATATTCATATGTCATCCTAACATGATTGATCTGTTTGTTACCTATGTATTTATCTGTCATCATATGCATTCTAAACGTTTTGATCCTGGAAAACTCGTGCAGTACTGTGGTGTCCAGTGCAAATCCTCAGAGCCACTTTGCACTTACCCTTTTGGATTAGAGACTTAATTTTTTTTTTTTTTTTTGGTGGCTTATTTTTATTTTTTTAACTTTAACCCAACAGTAAGACAAATGGTATTATTTATAATAATATGCATAGGGCAGCAAGACATAGAAATGTTAATGCCCATGCTGTAAAGATCCTTATTTTACTAAAGTGAATTTCAAAGTTAGTGACTAATAATTATAGCTAACAAGTACAGCAAATTTATTATGTGGCAGGTTTATTGGCAAATACTTCAAATGTATTAATTCATGTGAGCCTCATAATAAACTGGTGAGGTAGGCGATCTCATTACTTTCTTTTTGCACATAAGAAAACTGAGGCACAGAGTGGGGAGGCAATTCAGCCAAATAAATAGTAGAAACAGGATTCAAACCAAAACAGTTAGCCCGATAGCCTATGGTCTTAGCCATCATTCACAATTGCTTCTTTATGAAAAAAGTAAAATAAGCAACTATCCAAATAGCTTTGAGGTATCAGTTCTGGATGAAAAAGACAATCCAGGCACTTTAAGTATTGTCTTTCCGAAGTTGTTACCCCAAACCTAAGGCTTGCCACATTTTAGTCAAAGACACTGTGGGTTCCTAATGATTACAGTTTGATAATGAGCGTAGCTTAGGGTTCAATTTGGTTTTCAACTTGAGGGCTGTTCCATATTTTGCTATATATAAAAGTAAAATGTTTTGCTATACGATCAGCAGGAAAGCTAGAAATAGATAAAAAGATATTGAGCTGAAATTCCATTGTATTCTGCCAGAAAATGTCTAATTACAGAGAAAATCCAGAGTCAATCTGTACGGCAGCATTTATTCTTTGACACCCAGTATTTCCCATTTCCTCTGGCCATGCTCCCAATGTCCTTTGAGAAAGTGCCACTCTGCCCTCAGTCTGTCAAGACTTAAATTTTCTTATATGTCTAGATGCTGACAGTGTTAATGGAAATAGGTATTTAAGAGACTTGTCAGTGCTTTGCAAGGCAACTATCTCAAAGGATGCCATCACCGGTTCCTTAGGTAAAGAACAGGTAACTTGCTCAGGCAGAGGTGGAAGAGCTGCTTCTATCAGCAAGAAAAACTTGGAAGAATGTGGAGATCATATATATCCAGATTCACTGGCTTTGCTTATATGTTCCCATTATAATCGTCAGGATCCCCTTCTTTCCCAAGGTGCCCTCTAAGGTTGAAAAGTTGCATTCCAAATGAATCACTTGCTAGATGAGATTCTGGGTTTTCAGAAACTCTAGCCTTCAGTTATAGGTTAAGAGTCTCTTTTGAGGCAGATGTAGAAGCTTTCGGCTTGTTTATCAGGATTTTGAACTAGGTATTTGAAACTCTGAAGCTCTGAGCATGTATTTTTCTATATTCATTTTCTTTGGTGCAATTGGGAGAAACTAAATAATCCCACTATACTTTGTTAGTCTGACTAAAATGTTCTAAGGTATCAAATACATAGTATTTTCCACCTGTACAGACACATGTGGGGAACACGTATGGGAATGAAACTTAAGAGTATGGTGCAACAATGGAAGGAATATTATACTGGATCAGGCTTAATTTACCCATATGGGAAAATGAAGCTGATTTTTAGATGTAATAATTCATTTGAAGGTGTGAAAGAACTCTACACATTTGAGTGGTTTTCTGAAACATAACCCAAGGTTGGCAGGAAAGAAATGATGTCACAATGCCTGAGCTTCTGTGTATACTGTAGCAGAACATACCCAAAGGATGAAGGGTGCAGAAGAAGAGAAGCCTTTAACACAGACCCCAGCTGTGGTGGGAACAGCTCTGTCACGTGGGCCACAGGATTCCACAGATGTGATGGTGTTTGAAGGGTTAGCGTCCTTGACGAGCCTCTGTAGGTGAACCATAACAGAGGTCCTGAGGATGTGGGGGCAAGGTCGTGTCACCTTCTGAACATAACTAGTACTTTTTTTTTGAGTGACAGCTTTGGTTTGCAATTGCGTAAAGAAACTGAATGCTTCCATCTGAATGCTGAAGAGAAGGATGTCTTCTCTTGCTACTTCCATTTAACATATTGGAAGTTCTATCCAGAACACATAGAGTCAAAAGAAAGAAAGGAAAGGAAAGCAACCCTAATTGTAAAGGACAAAGCAAATTTATCTTTATTCACAGATGACATAAACATGTATATTAATAAAGCTCCAAAGATACCACAATCATTGAGAAGCGTAGAATTAACACAGCATGGCAGTGAACTAACAAGTGAATTCGGTACTTCAGTAAAGTTTGAGAATATGAAGACAAAACACAAAAATAAGTTGCATTTCTAATAACAATGAAAAATCTGAAAAGGTAATACTGACAGCCATTATTTACAAAGATAATGAAAGTAATTAAGAGCACAGGACAGTTTATTTAAGGAGGTGGAAGACTTATACAATAAAAACAAAGGAGAAAAGGAAAGAAATTAAAGAACACATAGAATGTAAAAACATCATGTCTTAATGGACTGAAGTCATTAAGTTGACGTTGTTGTCAACTGTATCCAAATCAATACACAGATACAGTGAAATTTATGTTAAAATCCAAGAGAGATTTTTATAGAAAAATTCACCCTAATAGTCACGTGGCTTCTTGAAATAGTGAAAACAATATTAAAAACTTACAGCAAAGTTAGAGTTCTTACACGTCCTCATTTCAAAGCTCATGACAAAGATACAAAAATAAAAACTTTGTGGCACTGACATAAATACAGATGAATAGACTACTTGAGTAAAATAGCTCAGTAATAAACCCCAACATATACGGGCAAATTATTTCTGAGAGGTATTCCAGGGACATTTGATGGGCAAAAGAATAGTCCTTTCAACAAATGGTGCTAGGAAAACTGGATATTAAATTGGAAAATAATTACGCTTATATTATAAACAAGTGGTGTGATTTAGCATACACTATAAATGAAAATTAGCTTAAAATGATAAAAGACCTACATATAAGATGTAAAACTATAAAACTCTTATAAGAAAATATAGGTAGAAGGCATACATATAGTATTAGTTTAGACTGGGATTTTTCAGTTAAAGCATTAAAAGCACACAGAACAAAAGAAAAAGTTTATAAATAATACTGCATCAAAATTGAAAGCACAATTTAAAAATAAGCTATAGGCTCAGTGAGTAGGGTGCTGGCCACATACAACAAAGTTGGTGGGTTTGGACCTGGCCCCGGCCTGCTAAACAACAATGACAACTGCAACCAAAAAATAGCTGGGCGAAGTGGCAGGTGGCTGTCATCCCAGCTACTCAGGAGGCTGAGTAAAGAGAATTGCTTAAGCCCAAGAGTTTGAGGTTGCTGTGAGCTGTGACACCATGGTGCTCTACCAAGGGTGACATCATGAGACTCTGTCTCAAAAAATGAAAATAAAAATAAGCTGCAGAAAATAAAAGTAAAAATAAGCTACAGATCTGAAACAATACCTCATCAAAGACAATAGAGGTATCAAGTAGGTATGTGAAAGGGTGCTCAAGGTTGTTACCATTAGAGAATTGCAAATTTAACATTAGTGAGATATTACTGTACACCTAGAAGAATAACTACAAATCAATTTAAAAACTGGTAGTATCAATTACAAGAGATGTTGGGAAGCAAGGGGAATTTTTTTTGTGTGTGTGTGAGAATGTGACATGCCAATGCCTCTTTGGAAGACAATTTCAGCGTTTCTTAGAGAGCTGAACATAGTCTTACATAAGAACTTGCGGTCTCACTGCTGTACTGGGCATTTTACACTCCTAAGCATCAACCCAATTGAAAATGGATGACACCACAAAAAGCTACATGCAAATGTTTATAGAAACTTTATTTATAACTTCTAAAAACTGGAAACAAAGAAAATGCCATCATAGGTTAATAGATTAGTAAACGATAGTACCTCCAAGCAGTGGAACTTTATTCAGCAATGAAAACATATGACCTACTAAGCAAAGCATTAATTAATCTTAGATGTGTACTGCCAAGGGAAAAAGGGAACCTGGAAAGGTTACACACAAGGTGACTCCAGTTAGGTTTACATTTTGAAAAAGTCAAAACTCTAGAAACACTTAAAACTGTGTATGCATATTGAAAAAATAATTGGGGGGTTTATGTGTTCCTAGTATGTAAGGAAAAACATGAAAAAAATAAAAATAATCATATCATATGTCTTATTAAATAGGACAGGGGAAAACATTGGTAACCTAAATAACTTTGGAAGTGAGTGAATCCATACGACTAAACAGAAAAAAAATTGTTCATTAGCCTTTTGGTGATTTCCAACATGTGTGTGCTTTAACAATTAAAGCACTGCTAATAAACTAGAATAGACTGGTTAAATAAATGGATTAGAGATGGTAGTTTTGTCACTGTTGAAATGGGATTTTATAGAAAAGCAAGCAGAGGAAATCAACTGAATTATGTGTTAGCAAATTAAACTTGGAGATATGAGTATGAACTCATGTTAGCCTTACTAATAATCAAGATGGTAACACATAGAAATATTTATAAGTATGTATGTTTAGTATACATACATATATGTCCTCACTTTGTCAGTTGTGAGGGCCAACAATGATCGCCCAATAGTAATAAACACACCTGGCTTCCTAACATTTGTTTTTAGGATCATTCTCCAATAAAGGAAAGCAGGGCCCTGGGGATAGGGAAAGGGAAGAAAATATACAAGATGAGCTGCTCAAAGCAAAGAAGCAAAAACATACATTGCTGAGAGTACAGCAAAGGGACACAGAGAAACGAAATGAAAAAGTTCTCAATAGCCAAGCTGGAATAATCCAGCAATAAAAGAAATACAGTAGCAATTAGTAAACAGAGTATAAAGTATGAGGTTTGACAATTAAGTTTGTAAACTCATCCTAGGAAAAGTGCTACGTACGTCATTGCTGAATAGACCACGGTCTCCCTCAAAGCACTCCCCTTGGGAAGCTGTGCCCTGATGCCAAAACATAGTCCACCCTTCAGAGTAACTTTGGAGCTCTTTTTATAAATGACCACAAGAGCTATCATTGTATGTTGTCTGATAATAAAGTTGGCAAACTCACCTGAGAAATATTATTACATATACCTCATTCCTGAATAGCTCAAGTTATCAGATGGACCAGGGGAGGGCTTTGGAGGTGACCATAGTGATATTCAGCAAAGAGGTATGTAGCACTTTTTCTAATATGAGTTCACCAACTTAATTGTCTGAGTGCTCATAAACATACAAGAAGTGATACTGTTAAAAAGGAATAGATAAATAAGTAAAAAGTTGAAAAAAAGAGACCAATTTATCTTGAAGAATTCCAAACAGTTTTAGTAGATAGTTTCCCTCTCCTCAGGGAGATGGAGTATACCTCTCCATTCCTTAAATGTGAGCTACTTACTGTGACTTTTTTTTTTTTTTATCAGTCCTGCACATAAAGGAGCAAAGATAGCACATTTGCAGGTGCTAAACCCCTGCCTGAACCAGGGAACTATAGTTAATATCGACATGTTGAAAGCCTGTACCACTGACATGATATAATGAAAATGACACTTTATCTCTTTGGTTGACCTCCTGCAAACATATAACCCGAGAAACATGATTAGAAAATTAAGGCAAATCCTAGTAAATGGACATTCTGAAAATTATTTGATCAACATGCTTCAAACTGTCGGGGTTAACACAAATAAGAGAAATTGGAGAACCTGTTACAGCCAGGAGGGATGCTCCAAGGGATGTGAGGTAGAGATACATATGAATCGTGTTGGCTTTACTTGACAATAGCATAATATAATTAGTTCATTAATTGTAGCAAACATATCACAATAATGTAGGATAATGATAGGGAAACTGGATGCTGGGTAAATGGGAACTATTTGTACTAATTTTTTTTTTTGCATTTTTTTTCTGTAAACCTAGATTTGTTTTAAAATATAAAGTTTATTAAAAACCATGAACTGGGGTTTTGAAAATGAACAGAAATAGTCATAGATAAAGGAGAAAGAAATTTAAGGTAAGAATAAAAAACATGAAAAAGGAGCTGGTTTGGTTTGACCCTTATGGATAGTATTCTAGGTCAGTCGGACTACGAGTTGACACTTGTGAAAATACACTCAACGTTTTAACAAAACTGTTATGAAATTCACTCTGATTGCTTTTTATTTTCTTTTGGGGGGTATAATAGTTGTGTCAAATAAATAAAAATGAAAATACACACTTGCAGGGTAAATAAAGTCCTTCTGAATCTGGCATCTGGAGAATTTTTATCTTCCTAAATGTATTAATTTTCTTCATACTAGGAAGATGGTCGTAGGAGTAGTTTCACAAGCTTACATCTTTTCAGCTGCTGAATACTCTACCCTTTCCTTCTTAAAGTCAACCCCATTATTAAGTCCTGCAGAAAAATATCCATCTTACCATATAAGTTATAGTCCCACAGCATTCAGTTATTTTTGTTGTCATAAATCTTATATTTAATATAAGATGTAGGCATCTTTTTACTTTTTTGCCATTAGTCTTCACTTTCTTTGAGGGCAGCAAGGCTGTCTTAATTATCGTAACCTTCATGCAATTTTAACAGAAAAATGTTTAATGGGAGAAAGAAGAGAAAGGAGGACAGAAAGCAAACATGATTTAATAATATAAAAATTACATTTTTGTTGTCTTGGGCAAAGTCTAATTCACTAAAAAAATCTAATCCGATGAGAAAGATATTAAGTAGGAATTTAGTCTTCATTTTGTGCTCCTTTTTGAAAGGCTGTGAGTCTTCTCTTAAGATGTAAAACTATAGTTAACTGTATTTTGGAATCTATCACTTGATAATTCATGCAGTTTGCAAAATATTTATTTCCCTTTGCTTTCACCCTCGGTTCCTTGTATTTTCCAAACATGATACATTTCTCTGAAACTTATGTGCAAAGATATTTCAAATAATATGAATACCTAAATAAAGAAATTTTGGCTTTAGAGTAGAAAAATATGAAAATGATTCTATCGAGATACACACAGAGAGAGGGGTAGAAAATGTATACACATCTCAAGAAAGGAAAAAAAGACTTAGTCAAAAGTGTAATACTCAGTACATCTCCACAGCGTCCACTGCCTCACATATTGTACCTTCTGTCCCTTGTAACTGCAGAAGTCAAATGTACTTGGGCATTAAAATTCTAATACAGTATTTTCCTTTCTTAAAATGTGTATACATTTTTGCACCCTCTGTGTGTGTGTATATATATTCAGATGGAAATCTTTTGTACGATTTATGAAACAGTTTAGATTTCTGATAACGCTTTGATGCAAAATTCACCTATTACGGAGACAGGTGAAACTCCTTTGTCAGATAGGCTAAAACCAACCAAATTCCAAAGACATTTAGTGCACTGGCTTGAATTATGCCCTTCTAAAGGTATGGTCAAGTCCTAATCTTCTGTTAATGTGACCTTATTTTGAAATAATATCTTTGCAAATGTACTTACATTAAAATAAGGTCATTTTGGATAAGCATGAGCCTTAAATTAAATGCTTGATGTCTTTATAAGAAGGGAGACAAACTCAGAGGAAAGACAGCTGTAGGAAGACAGAGACAGAACTTGGAGTCTGACGGCTGCTACCAGCGATGGGGAGGATGGTCAGCCAGGACCAGAACCCAGGACACGGCAGGGAAAGACCCTCTCCTGAACCTGAAGAGAAAGCAGGACCCTGCAACAACTTGATTCTCTAGAATTCTCTAGAATATGGAAGGAAAAAATTACGTTGCTTTAAGGCACTCACTGTGCAGTACTTTGTTATGGCAGGCCTTACGAGACTGATATGTTCAATTAAATGCTTTGTTCAGATCTTTTTCCCATATCACCAATTTCAGAATTGCAAACTTGAAACTATAAAACTGTATCACATGTGCATGTATGTGTTTCATTTCGAACATGTTTTATTTTAGGTGTAGCCATCGGAGCAAGGAGCACTCTGATTTGCATCTCATTCCTGTTTTACTTCTCTGGCTCTGGCTCTGAAAGAAACTTCTACTGAAGTTGAAATCAACTCATGTATAGCTTCCCTTCCACTTTATTTTCTTTTTCCCTCGAGAGTTTGCACATGAAACTGTTGGGCCTTTACAACGTTTTTGTTTTTTAGGTATTTTCTTTTAAGTTGTGTCTCCAACCAACCCCACATAGCTTCTGTACTTTCTCATAATCCATTTCTTACTCTGTAGAGAACTGATATAAAAGGGCTGACCTTGGTTTCAAAGAATATTGAAAGAGGAAAATGGGACGGAAACTAAGTAAAGCAATATGAAGACTCGCACTGTTCAAGGTCAGAGAATATCAGAGCACAAGTAATTTCAGAAAGGAGTGAGACCTAATTCAGTGAGTTAGACCTGTTTTAAATGTCATCTGTTATGCACTCAAAGTCCATGAAAAAAATGTTCTACATAGAAAGAACTGTTTTATTCTATACATATATAGTTAAATATATATAAAAATAAGCATGCATTTACCCTTTAAAACATTAAATATGTCACAAAATATATATAGTATCACAACATAATGTTTAAAAATGAAAGTTTTAAAATTGACAACTGTTGATTATGTAATAATATAAAGTGATAAACTTTTCTGTAACAGTGAGAAAAAATTCACATTTACTTGCAAAATCAAGTTTTCTTATTTGCAACAGAGTATATGCAATACACTTTTAAATAAGCATGCTTTTATTTCATAAAAAATGAGGGAAAGGTATGCAACAATTTACTTAAAATTATTGGGCAAAAAATTCATATTTTTTAACTTCCAGTGTTGAAATATAATCATTGGTATTTCTGTCTGTTAAATTCAACTATGAACTTATGTTTATCAAAGTACCACAAGCAATGTTATAACTAATACTTCTCAGTTCGGTGGTTCTCAACCTGTGGGTCACGACTCCTTTAAGAGTTGAATGACCCTTTCACAGGGGTCACCTAAGACCATCCTGCATATCAGATATTTACATTACGACTCATAACAGTAGCAAAATTAGAATTATGAAGTAGCAACGAAAATAATTTCATGGTTTGGGGTCACCACATGAGGAACTGTATTAAAGGGCTGTGGCATTAGGAAGGTTGAGAACCACTGCCTCATTTAATAAAATGGGTCAAAAGGTGATTTTACAGCTTGTAATGCCTAGAACAAAAGGTCTATATGAAATTAAGACGTAAGGTTCTATTTTTAAGTGTCTTACATTCACACACACACAAATTATGTCTTTTCAAAAGCTATTATAATTTTGATAAATTCAATATTTTAGGCATCATTGTTACTTCATGTAAAAATCTAATAAAACTCTCTAGCATTATTAGACTTGAATGGAAATGTCACAGGATATTGATAAAAGCAAGCAATAACTTATGCTGCAATATATATTCTCCTAAAGCAAAAGGAAATGAAAAGATTAAAAATTTACATTTTAAATGTAACGTTATATAGTTTGGATATATTGTTTCTGAAATTCTATTGAACTTTACTTATTATTTTGCAAGGAAAATAACTAAATTTATTTCTACATTGCAGAATATTGACAATCTCTAAATCTCGTATGTGGATATTAATTCCCCTTTTTAGTTAAAGGTACTCTCCAGAAGGTCACAATGATAACTAAAGCATATGTGAAGGAAGGTCACAATAATACAGAAAGTGTAGATGACACGTTAGGTTTTGTAATATGCTCTCAAATAAATTATCTTTTTTTCACATTCCAATCAATCCCCCACATTGCGCACAATCATTTTATTAAGCATTCCCTTATACAACGAAACATTAATAACAGTTCTTGCCTTCATAAACATTCAACTGCTGGAATATCAAAGAAACCACTATTTCACACACAGAAGAAGTACACCGGAAGTGGAGAGGGAGGGAGGAGGATGGGTGGAGGGAGGGTAATTGGTGGGACCACACCTACGGTGCATCTTACAAGGGTACATGTGAAATTTACTAGGTGTAGAATATAAATGTCTTAACACATTAGCTAAGAAAATGCCGTGAAGGCTATATTAACCAGTTTGATGAAAACATTTCAAATTGTATATAAAACCAGCACATTGTACCCCATGATTACATTAATGTACACAGCTATGATTTAATAATAATAAAAAAAAGTGTGTACTTCATGACAGCAGCTGTAAGTTGCTCAAGGAGGTTTAATGCAGGCACTTATTCTTGTCTGGGAAGAATCAGGGAAGCTTACATGGGAGAAATATTCATGATCTAGCCTATTACAGATAGTCAAATGAACAGGCAGGGAAGCTTATTCTAAAAGATGTGACGGAAAGAATAAAGGTTCAGATTTACAACACAGCGGAGGTGCTGAAAAATTAGCCTCAAGGCTAAGCAGCCACAACCATGCCTGCCAGACACAAGGAGATCAGGGATCCAAAACCCACAGCATAAACACGGCCCCTGGAGACAGTGTGCATGGGACAAAGTGGGAGAGGCATTTTAGAGACTATTTTCTACAACGTAGAAATGAATTTAGTTACTTCTGTCACTATAGGGTGTTGACCAACAGAAGAAAAAACTCAAATGAAAAATTTAATAATAACAATGAGACCAGTGGTCAATTTCACAAGGTTATGATGAAAAAAATATATGGTGAAACTAAAACAGAGGGAACATGAGATATTAGTAAAATTCATAATCTTTAACCCAAAGAGAGATTTTCTGTGAGAGAAAAGGGTTCTTGCAATTTCATCTGAAAAAGGTGAACAACCCAGTAGATGAAGCTCTGCAAAGGGTTTGTGCTGCTCTTGAATTCCACCCGTAACAGCTTTCTTCACTGTGTTTTGTCTTAATTTCTCCATACATCTCACCCCAGAATTACAACGTTTTATAACAGTGATATAACAGCAGTATAATGGAGGTCTTTTGAGACTCAGTAAACATGCACTGTCACTTAAACATGACTGTAAGTGAAAAAACATATTGAGCTTTAAAATAGCAATCATTTGACCTAGAAATTGAAAAAATGAAGAGAAGAGTATCTTTTAAATCAATTTCAACACCTCTCACACATATACCGTGGCAGTGCCCAAAACCCTTTTTTTCCAGGAGCTGCTTCCTCAATCCTTCTGTAATCTTAATCCAAAATTTCCAGTAAAATATAGTCTCTATGCTTATTTGTATATCTTGCATCCACTATTCATTTATGCTTTTTACTAACTCTTTATTCCTACATTTGTGTCTCAGATACAGCACACACCCAACACTCAAACCCTAAAGGAAATAGTCCTGTAAGCACACACACAGTTTCCTGTCTGCAGTGCCGCTCCTTGGAAACTACAAGCTGGTTTCCCAGTTACACTTGTCTTCTCTCAATAATTAGCCATTAATTATCCTTGCCCACAAAAATAAAAGTGACAACCTAGCAATAAGTACCTTTTTAAGAAGGTACATGCTTGTGTGTGCACACAGCATGTGTGTGTTGTGTGTGCTATGTGTGTGTGGTATGTTGTGTGTGCTGTGTGTTGCATGTGTGTTGTGTGTTGTGTATGTTGTATGTGTTGTGTGTTTTCTGTGTTGTGTGTCTGTGAAGTGTGTGTGTGTGTGTTGTGTTAGTGGGAGAAGCAGTGTTGAGATGGAAAGATGCAGGCTCTGCTAATTATTTTTGTCCATGTTGCAATTACTTCTGCGTTTATGTCTCCCACTAGACTAAATTACTACGGAGCAGCTGCAGGCCTTATTTTTATTCCCTGTTCTTCCATTGCTTGGCATATTTTCTGCCATTTAGGTAATTATCAATACATGGGTATTGAATAGCTAATAATAAATAAGTATATGGAAAAATAATTAGGAAACATGCATTGCTACAATTAAAAACACTGACATGGATTAAAATCTTTGGTTTGTCATTTAAAATACTGTGTTGCTTTGGCTTAAGGCTTAAACCTTTCTCTGACTATGTTACGAAGCAGGGCGATAATGTCTGAATTGTAGGTTATTTGAGAAAGTTACATTAACTGATGCCTGGTTGTAGAAATATTTGTATATCCCAGGAAACATTCAGACCTAAGTAAATTACTACTGATTTTACCGTTGGTATTATTATTCACTGATTTGTAAATAAGCCTGACTTTGCATAAAAGATGTAATGATCATTTAAAAAACAAATATTTATCTAACCACTATGGATATTTATAGTACTCTAACAAAATTATTTTTACTTTCAAAAAATTTTCTTCTATCTCACATGTAAGAATGGGAAACTATGATATGTAATTAATTTTTAAATAATTTTAATGACTTTTATTCCTGATATTTCTTCATAAAGGACAAACCTTACACAGAAAATAAAGCATTTAGAAGTTTTTTGCTACTAAGTTATACTATTAAGTTTACTAACATACATTTAGTCTTTGTGTATAATAAAATGTGAATTATTTTTTCCAATAAAATTATTAATTTTATAATATTAAAATGAATTATTCACACATTAAATTCTAACTTAGTTTTAATTTTATTTTTAATGTAAGTAGTTTACTTTATTATATTTTTTTCCAAGACAAAGATATCTGGGTATAATATCTTTTTTTTTTTCAAAAAATTATATTATGCTCAGAAGTACTATTTAGATTTCTTACATCTTTTCTTCTTCAATGTAATATTCCAAATTCGGCCTTCATTTCTCTACCATAAACATTTATATTATTTGTTGCCTTTACAAAGAAATGTTCTCTACCTTCTTTATAAATCGATTGTAACGATTATGAAACATATAAGTGTGCTTTAAAATATTTTAATATACTGATATTGAAAGAGTCGGGCCATGACACCTCAGGATATGCTGCTGTGGCAGTTTTACTGTTTTATATTAATAGAACATAAAAATCAGTTGATTATAGATCATTCTAATTTTGATGCTGTTTCTTATAAATAGGATGATGAAATTCTTAGGTGAAAGATGTCTTTCCCATACCACAAATAAAGTTTAATTCTGTCCACAAGGACAGGGAGTTGACGCCAATGGAAATCTGTCCAATAGAACATGGTAGACTAATCCTTGTCTCCGACCTTCTTCTTCATCCAATGAGTTACTCTAGCCCAAGCTTTTGCCTTGCTGTGTTTTTATAATGCAGTGTGCTCTGCCCACGTCAGTATATTATGAACAGCTCACTGTGCCTGCAGGCCTTCACTTCCTCTTAAAGGTCCCATGACACAAAACATGCATGAAACAAATGTGTGCATTTCTCCTGTTGATGGATCTAATGCCAAGGTAATTCTCAGGCTTAGCTTGAAAGCCCGAAAAAGGCACTAATATAGTTTTCACCTCACCTAAAATATCATTAAGTAAAAATGTACATACTAAGGCAGTACTACATTTAATCTTCCTGGATAGAAGATAAAAATTTGCATTGATTTAAAGAGTATGCTTTAATGCCAAGTCAAATGGATACATATGTATATATATATACACATAAAATATTTGGTATATATTGTGACATATTTAATTTTAAATATTTATGAATACATATATATTTGTGGGGTCCATGTGATGTCTTGATACAGGCATGCAATGTGTAATTATTGAATTTGAATAATTGGGGAAGGCATCATCTTGAACTTTTATCATTTCTTTGTGTTACGAACAATTCAATTCCACCTTCCTTAGTTTTAAATATACCATAACTAATTTTTATTATAGTTGCCCTGTTGTGCTATCAAATATTAGACCTATTAGTTTGATAGAATGAACTACATTTTTATTAGAATATTAGTCTTTTCAAAAAAGCTACTTTTTTTTCATTCATTTAACACCCTCAGTTTACCATCTCAGCTTATTACGCATCTGAACCTCTGCTAAACATAATTCTACTCTTTACATCTGTGAAATGAATTTCATTTTTTTGCAGTTTTTGGCCGGGGCCAGGCTTGAACCCCCCACCTCCAGCATATGGGGCTGGCGCCCTACTCCTTTGAGCCACAGGCACCGCCCTGAAATGAATTATTTTAATTTTAGCTCCCACATTTGAATGGGAACACAAGAAATGTGTCATTCTGCCCTTGGTTTATTTCATTTGACATAATATTCTTCTGTTCTATCCATATTGTTGTAAATGACAGGATTTCATTCCTTTTATAGCTGTATAATACTCCATCATGTGGTTTTCCTGCCTATTCTTTATCATCCATCCCAGGATGGACACTTAGGTTGATTTCCAATATAGACTATTATGAATAGTGCTATAATAAACCTGGGGGTTCAGATATATTTTTGATATATGGATTTCCTTTCTATTGGATATTTACCTAGTAACAGGATTTCTGAATCATATGGCAGAAACCCAGATAAGGAACCTTCCATACAGTTCTCCATAGAAGCTGCAATAATTTACATTCCCCCTAACAGTATACAAGGATTTTCCTTTGCTCACATTTGCCAGCATCCATTATTGTCTGTTTTTTTCATAAAAGACATTTTAACTATGGTAAGATGATATCCAATTGTAGTTTTGATTTCTGTTTTTCTGATAAATAATAATTTTGAGCATTTTTTTCATTACTTCTTGGTCATTTTCATGCCTTCTCTTGAGAAATGTCTCTTCAGACCCGCTGCTCAATTTTTTTTCCAGATTATTTGGAGTTAAAAAATCATGATGATCATGACTGAATACTTATTCTTTTGAAACTCACAGGTGTTACTATATTCTCAATGTATATTAGGCAGGTCTCTCTGGAGAAAAAAACACTACGTGTGCATAATTTTCTTATAAAAAATTAGTACAAATATTTATAAATCAAACTTCATTAAACCTAAAAAATGGCTAATTTTCACATTAGGAGGGAGGTCAGTATAATGATAGCTAAAGGAGTTTTTGGAATCTGAGAATAATAAACTCTATCCAGCAACCCAAGAACCTGAGAATAATAAACTCTATCTAGCCAAGCAGGTTTCTGGTTTGGGTTCTGACACTGCATGTTTAGTGCAATTCAAGAAAAGATATCTCGGCAATGAAATAAAAAACAAACAAGGGTTCAAAAGACTCTAGTCAATAGCACAACAGCTATTGCACATCAGAGAAACACTTTGGACTAAATTATTCAAAAATTTGTCGGGCAACTGCAATTAAAGGTGACTTGGAATGGATAACAAAACCTTCCTCTCTCTGGTCGAGTTAGTATCATACTTCTACTGTAGTTTGGAGTACTTGGACAATTTTTCAGGTCTGGCACTTATTTACATACATAGTTTATAATTTTAGTTAAAACTGGAAATCAAATCAAGTAAAAAATTGTCTCCAGGGTGGCGCCTGTGGCTCAAAGGAGTGGGGCGCTGGCCTCATATGCCGGAGGTGGTGGGTTCAAGTCCAGCCCCGGCCAAAAACTCAAAAAAAAAAAAAAAAAAAAAAAAAAAAAAAAAATTGTCTCCACGCACACAAAGGTATAATGCTGGTATTTATGATGTTTGGTAGTAACTCCATTGACATATGTTACAAAAATTCATAGTGATTACAAACACACTTTTGGAGTCCATGGTATAATAGACTGAATGTATAGGTGATGGTATCTGGAGGTGGGAAAGGGAGTAAGTCACAATGACAGAGCCTTCATAAATGGGATGAGTGCTCCCACAGTGGGGTCCCCGGAGGGTCCCTTAGTACCTTCTGCCCTGGGAAGAAGTATCAAGACGATGGTGGTCTGTTGCTGGGGTTCAGGTCATGCTGAAGACCAAGAGGATGGACACTGACTGAAAGGGACTCAGAAGCAAAGGCTCTGACCCTCTCCTGTACTTCCTGATTTCCTTTCTTCACGAGGACAGGCTACAGAAACTAGAATTCCTCTCCCCCACACGGTTCATAGAAAACATGATTATTACTCTAACCCACCCGTCTTTCTGTGTAACAGCTGCCTATGAAGAAATTCTCTCACCTTCTTTATAGGAGGTCACACGGACTTCATCCCAGAAGGGGTCCTGCTCTGTACCCGGGAGTAAGAAATGCTCCAAGAAAGACCAAGAAGAACATGAACGGACAGGCCTGTCTGGGTTTACCCTGGTCTATTACTATGAGGTCACACACTTTTATCCAATAATATTTCCACATGGTTTTATCTAAGAAGCATAAAAACGGGCAGTTTTTCCTGTGCCTTTGGGTCTTCGTCTCCAACGGCTTCCATGCCAGGTAAAACTTTGCTTAAATAAATTTGTTATGTTTTTCTATTATTAATTCTGTCTTTTTTTTTTTTTTTTTTTTTTTACTAAGAGTGATTTTGCCTTCAGCAAAGAAAGGTCAGGCCTCTGCTGCCCCTGCTGGAGGGATGAGGAAGCGCACCCTCACGAGAGGACGCTGATTGTGTCCATGCCTTGAGAATGAGCTTCCCAGACTCCAGAACTAGGAGAAGTATATTTCTGTTGTTTTTCAAAGCAAAATTCTTTGTTATTTTTGTACCAGAGGGACACATGTGGTACCTCAGACAATGTGCTGTATTTGAAACTTCTGCTACAATGAAGTGATTTAATAGTCTATGGTTACTGATAAAATAAGAAGTCATAAAGGCAAGGTACTTAGGAAGTCTAACATGGAAAAGAAGAAATAATCAGTTTGAATAAGTAAAAATAAAAATATAATAATAATTATATATTCTCTTGTTTTCTGAATGGAATACATCTATTCTGATCTTATTTGTTTTGTGATGATGCTGCTGTTTCTCACATTGTTACTTTTGGAAAAGAAGTAAAATTTAAGCTGTATTAGAAACTGATAAACATGTTTTACAACACATTACAGTTTCTCATTATGTGATAACAATCTTATTATAATTATTTTATAGCTGTAATATATATGTATTTTTAAATTTAAGTCAATCTTTGATGCTATAATATTTAAATATAAACAGTCTACTTCAAAGATAAATATTAAGAAGCAATGCATGGAACTCTCTTTTCCTCACCTTAATATCTCCTATCACTTCAAGACATTAAGATGAGGGATTTTATGTATTTTAGTAAAATTATAAAACTCTTAACATGATCTTTTACGAATAATGACTGACTAAATAGATTCTCCAGATATGAAATCTTTGAGTTGACATTTTCTTTGCAGAAGGATTTTGTCCAATGCATAATTTTTAGTATGTGCAAGTCACAGGATTTTTTTTTTTCTGGTTAGATAAAACAGCAGAGATATGGTTTAAAAAATTTACAATTATAATGTTCTAATTTTTGCTCCTTTTTGAGTTAGAACATTTTATATCATTGAATATTATACATAATTATAGTAAATGCAAAACATTAATTAAATCTTATTTTTAAAAAAGCTATTGAATGGGAAGGGTCTTCTCTACTAGACCAGGTTATTCTAGAGTACAAACTATACTAAATCGCAGTTAATATTTAATCAGCATTTCTTATCAAGGACAATGAAAGCAGAAAAGGGAAAAGAGGGGATTATTTGCCAAGAGATTGCATCACAAGCTGTACAAGGATTTATCTAATCCTGGGACAATTATCTTGAGAATGGAAGTCAACTTATGTCTATTACAGGGTAGGCTCTGTATAGTGACTGACAGCTTGTCAGTTAATTAGCAATGCCATCACTTGGATATGTCTCCCCTCCAAATTTCATGATGAGATTTAACCCCTAATGTTGCAGGTAGAGCCCAGGAGGAAGCTTAGGTCATAGAAGAAGACCCTTCATAGTCGGCCTTATGCCATCCTCAGGGGAGTGACTGAGTTCTCACTTTTAGTTCCTGAGAAAACTGGTTGTTGCAATGAGCTGAGCGCCTCCTCCCCTTGGCCCTGCTTCCCTCCCACCTTGCGGTCTGCACACCCTGGCTGCACTTCCATTTTGCCATGAGTGGGAGCCGTCTGAAGCCCTCAGCAGACGCAGATTCAAGCACCATCCTTCTTTTACAGCCAGAAGGACTGTAAACCAAATAAATCTTTTTTGCTATGAATTACCAAGGCTGAGGCATTCATTAATAGCAACACAGATGGACTAGAGCAATTTGTAGTATACTTTCTCATCTATGATGTTTCAATAACTGAGAAGCTAAGACCTTTGTGGACTCTGCTTGGGAGACCACGTGTGCTCATTCAGGCAGACTCTGAACATTTTTGGAGTAGAAAAGTGTTTCTACATCCATGGGAATCCTGACATGAGCAGACTTATGTAGCATTTTTAGTAATATGATAGTTTCCACAGATGTTAGTGACCATTGACTTCATAAAGTCTTTATTCTTTGATTGCTTATGTTGTCAAATAAAAAGTTCTACAACCTTCTATTAATGGCTATATACAGTTATATTTGCAATAAGCATAGTTAGCATAGCAGGATGATTAGCATTCTTTCCATTAGCATAGTTTTTTGCAAAGAATTAAAAAGAGGTTGTATATGAAATATCAAAAACCATTAAATGATTTATAGAGAATTCAGGATGTAAAAGGGTAGAAAATCCTGGAAAATGTCCAAGATAATTCCTATTTCTATCCACCAAGTCTATTTATATTGAAGCTGCTTCTGTGTGCTTACCATCATAGTTAAATCTTAAAGGCAGTGAAAAAATCATAGTAATTTAGATTAATAAGGCAAAAAGTAATTCAAGGAATTTCACTAATTTTATGCTGGAAATACTTACTATATCATCTTCACTGATACATTATTATTAAATTTCTTATTAATTGTGAATACACAAACTTCACAGTACACTTTAGGAGCTGAAATATTTTAAGGAGAAGTTATTAAAGGAATTCAAATATGAAATTAATGATAAAAGGCACTATATTTTCTAGAAGACCATTGTTTTACTATTTTTTTCTTAAAGAAGAAAACATATTAAATATGAAGGATACAAATTATTGGGTTTCTTTAATATATTTTAATGAATTTTAGTTTTGCAGATAATTTTCAAAGTAAAATATGCATACATGTAGCCAAAAATTCAAATAATTCTAAAATTTAAAAAAAAAATGTAAAGATTCTGCCTATCTTCTCACCACACTTTAAAAATAAATACCATCTCAATATTTTAGTGGATTAAATCAGCACCTTGGAGCCTATTTATATGTTGTTTGATGAAGAATAAATAATTTAAAATATATATTAATATTAACATCTTTTTTCTTTTCTGTTATGAATAACAATGACATTGCCATGACCTGTATGATGATTGAGAAAGATATTTAAAAACATAAATGGTTGCAAGATTTTACATATAAATTTTTACATCTTTGATAACATTTCCTGATTCTAATGTGGAAATCATAAGTATACCAACTAATTTTCAAATATTGACAACCTGAATTTCACCAAGTTGAAAGTTATGAACTTCAAAAACATTGGCAGCGTAACAAAATGGTGATGGGGAAATACGGGGAAAGAAATACCACGATTTATTTTATTTTTTAATTTTTTTATTAAGTCATGTACACATAGATCATGAATACATTTATGCATATGTGGGGGTACAATATGTTGACTTTTTTTATACAATCTGACATGCTTACGTCAAACCAATCAACATAGCTTTCTCCTCATTTACTTTATGTTAAGACATTTATGTTCTACACTTGACAGATTTGACTTGTACCTTTGCAATATGCTCCTAGGTATGGCCCAAGATGAAGGGGAGAAATGAGTGGGAAGGGAAGAGAGGGGGCAGTCTTGACATAGGGAAGGTAAAAGGCGGGACCATGCCTATGGACCATAATTTATTTAAAATTTGATTTAGCTCTTGGCTCTAGCTCTGGAATTCCTTTTCTGGCTGATCTTCTGATTGATCTTAATTTTATTTGTGAGGGAATGTTCATCATGTTGTGACAAGGAGTAATTTTGTTTGTGTTTATTCTCCTGGGGGGTTGTAGATCTTCTGGCCTCTATATGTTAATTATTTTCAAACTTTGAAGCATATTCTCAATTTCTTAACTTAAAAAGCACTCTTGTCTTATTTTTTTCCTTACTTTCCTTTTAAAACTTAAATATGGTAATATTGCAGAACACCAAAATAAGCCACCCTCTTCCCCCCAAAACTGTAAAGGACCAGAATATGCTGACTCAAAATATGCCTCTGTTGCATAAGGAGTATTCTGAGCTGATTATTTTAAGAAATTCTAGACAGAAGAGAAACTCTAAAAACAGCAGGAGAAGTTACCTTTTTATAAGAAAAATTGGCATCTATAAAGAAAATCTCTATTTGTACAGTGTTTTACAGTGTCTCCCCTCTGTATTACAAAGAGAAGAAAAAATAATTAAGTCATCGTACAGAAAACACTTACAAATTTGCATAAAGAATTTTGCTCTTTTTTGCAAACTCTTTTTCATTACTTCCCCATAACCAACTTCATCAAACCCTTCTTTCTTTGTGTCAGCAAATGATGGTACTTATGCCTGAATTCAAAGCCACTTTTTTGAGATTGACTCTTTTTCCCTACGAATTTCTCATATTCACATGAAATGTATGTGTGAATCACCTTCTGTTTAACTATATTTCTATAGTTAATCTGCCTTTTGTTCAGAGATCAATTCCAAGAAATCCTGACCTCAAATGAAAAGTCCAAGCAAAATATGATTTAAAGGGTTTACTTGAGCCAAAGCAGGGACAGTAGCCTGGAAAACTCAATATACAAGGAACTTTGGATGTAAGCTCCCTTTGGCCTTTGTTACAAGCAGATTTTAAAGGCAAAATAAGGGGACAAAATTGATTGTCAGGAATTCTCATTGATTTATCTAAGCAACTTTAATTAGTGATTGGCTATACCTCTTTAAGCCATCGGGTCTGGGTGGCATTATTAGGTTAATTTACAGCTATTTATAGCAGTAGCCCACAGTTTCAAGAAATGAATATTTAACTCAGAGGAGGGAGTCAGGCATGATTTCTGCCTCATTTCAATGTCTCCCTGTAGTATTTTAAAAATGCTACTTTCATTCCTTAAAATCTCAGTTATTGTCTTTTTTCAGAATTATTAAGTATAGAGTGAAAGCCATTATTTCTCTATTACAATATTTTTTATTGTTATTTGTGAAGACGTAGGGGGTACAAGTGCAGCTTTGCTACGAGGATATATGGAATAGAGTGAATCCGGGCTCTTTGTGTGACAATCACCTGATTGGTGTAGACAGTGCCCATTAGATAATTCCTTATATCATTCCCCTACCACATTACCATCCTTCAGCCCTTCTGAGTCTATAATGTTCATTATTTCATGTTCAGTGTACATGTGTATACATTATTCAGCTTACACTTGTAAATGAGAACATGTAACATTTGACTTCCTGTTTATTATTTCACTTAACCATGATGGCCTCTAGTTCCACCCATGTTGTTAAAAAACAATCAAGACACAAACTACCAGAACCTCTGGGATACTGCAAAGGCAGTCCTAAGAGGGAAATTTATAGCACTGCAAGCCTTCCTCAAGAAAACGGAAGGAGAGGAAGTTAATAACCTAATGGAACATCTCAAGCAACTGGAGAAAGAAGAACACTTCAACCCCAAACCCAGCAGAAGAAAGGAAATGACCAAAATCAGAGCAGAATTAAATGAAATTGAAAACAAAAGAATTATACAACAGA
>CAUYPK010043795.1:0-22201 GCA_963574355.1 Loris lydekkerianus
CAATGCCCAAAGTTCTCCACACTCCTGCTCAAGCTCTCCCCAAGGCAGTTCAACTGAGTGCCAAGTCCAAGAACACCAAAACAGTTCACAGGTAAGGCCCTTCCGGTTTGCAGTCTCACTGCTGCTTGTACTCATGGTTGCCGGGGTGATTAGGTCAATCAAAGACACACAACCACTTGCCAGTTCTCCACTGTTTTTGTCCTCCTCTTGCAGTCCAGAAGTCCCTTGCTGGCTCCTATGTCCTCAAAGGGATGATTATAGGCAGATCCCACCAGCCAGAGATGCCTGGAGTCCTGTCTCCCCAGACTCGCTGTGCCCAGTTGTAGGGAAGCTGTTACTTGGCCACCATCTTTAATCTTCTCTCCCATTGTCTTAAATGACCCACTGAACAAGATTCTCATCCCACCTTCTAGAACTGGAGTAAATGCACCTCCTTTGTGAAGTTTGCTTTGGTTTCCATCAGTTTTTAAGAATGACTCTCCCTCTCTAAATTCCTGTGGAGAAGGAGATAAAGACTCAGACAGACGTGGATTGGGATCTCCATTATGTCCCTGCCTAGCTGCGTGACCTTGGACAAGTCATTTAACTCGTATAGGCCAGAATGAGGACAAAAATACTCCCAACTTCATATGTATGTTGTGGGGAACTGCTGAAGCACACAGAGTGAAAATTTTCTATAGTTCTAGCACAGAGAAGACAGGCTTTTTTTTTTTTTTTTTTTTCTTTGAGACAGCATTTCACTCTGTTGCCTGAGCTAGAGTGCCATGGCATCACAGCTCATAGCAAACTCAAACCTCTGGGTTTAAGTGATCCTCCTGTTTCAGCCTCCTGAGTAGTTAGGATTACAGGCACCTGCCATGATGCCTGGATAATTTTTCTGTTTTTAGTAGTGACTGAGTGTCGCTCTTGTTCAGGCTGGTCTTAAACTCCTGAGCTCAAGGGATCCTCCCACTTTGACCTCCCAGAATGCTAGGATTACAGGCATGAGCCACTGCACCTGGCCATGAAGACAGCAATTCTAAGAAGTATTATCATGTTTCACAGATGAAGCATGGTGCTATTAATAATCCATGCCTAAAGTCAATAGACTATTATTTGTTCACTTATTCCTTTAGAAGTTATTATTTACTGAACCCCTACTATGTGTCAAGCACTTGTGGGTGCTGGGGATACAGTGGTGAGCAAGACAGATAAAATTTCTGCTTTCATATCCATAAAGAAAAGTGCTGCCATGGATGTTACAGAAGATGTTTAAGGTTATTGGGGAGGGGGGTAATATCAAGAGTCTACAACTCATCTATGAGACTTCCATGAGTTATGACATTTAAAATGAGGTGGGGAGAGCTTATGCCTTCTTCACCCCATCACATAGAAGTCAGGTTCTGCATCTTTCTCTTGTTGCTGATCCAGGGCCTCCGACTTGCCAGCACCCCTCCCTGCAGATCCCTACTTTGGCCAGCCTCAGGGGTAGACAACACCTTCTTCTCACCAATCTAGGGACCAGGGAGGAGGATGGTTTTATTCATGACTCTGGTCTGGTCCTGTCTTTCCTTAACAGTGCTGCCAGTGATCATATCAGCCTCCTCCATGTGTTTCTTCTCTCCAGGCAGACTTCTGATGGTGTTTCATTGTTCTCCAAAATTACCTCCATGAGAAATACATAAAAATGAGAAATGAGTTCTAATAGCCTCCATGTTGGCACTATGCGATTTTCCCTTCCCTTTTCCCACGCCACAATCAATGTCAACACAGTCTAGACCCGTCACTCCCCAAGGCTTTTGATGGAGGATGCCTGAGGGGACAAGCAGCACATGAATTGTTGGCAGACATTGTAGTTAAAAATCTGGGAGTTTTAAAATATTAAAATCCATATTTATGACTTCTGAAAAAAATCATAAATGCCATTACCACATCTCTATGTGGCAATATTCAGCCTCAGCTAATGGGGCATGTATGTTTAGTTCACCACAGACCCCACTGCTCCCTATTGCATACCCAACCCAGACTGCTGCAGCTATTTCCCATGCTTGTTTGGTTTCTGAAACGTTCACACTTGCATTGAATTTTAATTCAGATTTAAAGTGGATGCAGAACATTGGAAGTGCTGAATTGAGTAGCTATTATTAACAGTAATAATGACAATATTCAAAGAGTATAGTTTCATGGCTAGATAAAAGAATATAGGACCTTTCCTGCATAGCAGTTGTGTAGAAATAGTGATTACTCAACCAAATATTCTAAACAACATCCTCTCTTCTTCCTAATCAGCACTCCTACATTAGAACATTTCTTAGTAAATTGCACAAAATACTTACCCATAATAGAAACAGTGCATGATGCAGCTAGGTGATTATTGTTATTTACCATCATCATGTAATTAGACATAATTTCAATAATTGCCCAAACACCAACTACATGAATAAATATTCCTTAGGAACACACAAATTAATGAAAAGAGAATACAAGTTAGTGGTGACATCTGTAAGGTCCCGAGAGCACTTTTCCTTTTGGGTGAGGCTGGGGTGGCATGTGCTGTGAAACATGGACTGACAGGCATTTGGGTCTTCTTGAGAATGGATTCAGGGCAGTGAGATTTCACTGGCTCTGTTTCAGGCACCATGGCTCTGTTCATCTGTGAGCAGGAAAATAATTTAGCTGCTTCAAACCTGTATTCTACTGAACTGGTGAGTATCCTGCTTCACGGATCTTTCTTTCCTTCATTCAACAGCCAGTGCGTAGCTGCCATGTGCTGTGGGCGCTGTCCTAGGTGCTGGCAATACTGCAGTGTGCAAAGCAGCCCTGGAAAATGCCTTGTTGGAGTTCACAGTGTAGCCTCCTCCTCCTGTTTGCTCTTAGAGAATGAGATCCAGCCTTTCATTCTGCACATACTTGTTAATCACCTACTATGTGTCATTCCGGGATCCACTTCTAAGTAGTCTTCAATAGTCAAGAAAGATATGATATTTCTCTCTTGAGGTTTACATTTTCAAGAAAACTGCAGGTAGTGACAAGTGCTGTGATAAAACCCAGGTTTGAATCCCAGCTCTGCTCCTTTTGTGTGTACTTGAGCACTTTTGAAAAAGATCTCTGAACTTTAGTTTTCTCATCTGTAAAGTGGGTGTGAGTTTAGCACCTGCCTATCAGTATCAAAGGGAGAACTCAATGAACTATTGCATGTAAAGTATTTAGATGATATCAAGCCTGTACTGGGTACTCGGTAAATATTTATTTTTAAATGAATGAATGATCTGCGTCCTACTGGTGCTTCCAGGGTTAATGCAAGCCTTAGATCCTCTGTGAAGCATTCCGGTTGCCTCTCCCTACCTCCCCCATTACTGACACTATACACAGTGCCTCTGCTCTTTTAGGACCAAGCTGGGTATTGTTGATTTATTTTACCTGCTAATTGTTTGTCTCACTAAACTTAACTATGCTCCTTTATCTCTTTTGCAAAAACAGTGCACCTAATATCTTACCAAGTCCTTGGTAGGTGCTCAATTCATGTTTATTGATTGACAACATGTACACTAGTTGATTTCTTTGTCCTGATGCCTAGTCATCTTCAGCAGACAAGGTGAAGAGGAGACTTGTGAGTTGTGATATTAGCATCGCATTAGGCACTCCTGTAGTGATGCTGGCACTCTTGTGTGTGAGGCTATTAGGACTATAGTCCTCGGATTTACAAAGCCTGAATGCGGTAGATAACCCCCTCCTTTCTTGCATGAAGGAGAAATAAAGGATAATCGCAGGGTTTTCTTCAGCTCCATTTGTGTGTGTGAGGAGCGTTACACTGGCAGTAATTACAGAAAGGAAAGGAAATGGAAGAAATACCAAAGGAAGAATTAGTTGTACTCGACCTAATTAAAATCCTGTAGAAAGAATTTTATTCTTATTTGCAAAGGTGATCTAACATAACCTTGAAGCCATGGTATTAACCAATGTACTTTTAAGGGGAGTAAATGGCAGAAAGATCATTTGGGAAAGGCAACCCTTCACTTGAATTTCAGAAATTAAATGACCTTGATTTCTGAACCACCTCCTCCCAATGAAATTAGATTGCATTGAACCCTGTCAGTTAACAAGGGGAAGCTAATCAAGCCGAAGGAGGTGCTTACCCAACTGATTCTTTGGCAGAATTTTGGGAACGTTTTATGAAAGAGAAAAAGAACAGGGTGATGGGGGAGGCTTAGGTTTTGGGTTAAACTTGGCTGAATTTTTCACTTTGCTTAAATATACGCATTCACACACTGAAGAAACACATCCTTTCTCCCCAGGAGTTATTTATGTTTATCGTGTATCTTAATGGTAGGGAGGGATTTTTCTATAGTCTAGCACAGTTTAGACAATTTTCCAAGCAGATTATCTTCCCAGAGAGAGGCTGCTCCAGTCAGGACATAACAACCACTACCATAACAATGATCATTTGTGCATTTCTGATTACACTAAGGCCTTCGTACAAATTACAATAGAACCTCTGTAAGTTTATCACCCAAGGGACTTTAACAAATTGGTCAACCTACAGAGGTGGTCAATATAAGGAACTAGGCCTACTGTTTTGATATGTACATGTGGTACATGTCCAGTGTAGGAAAATTAGGTCAACTTAAAGAGGTGGTGAATATAGGGAGGTTATCAACTGTGGAGGTTCTACTGTATCTCATTCAATTCTCACAACTACTTATAGGAACTGCTATTATTCTATCCATTTTGCACATAAGAAAGTTGAGGCTCTGTGATGTTAAATATTGCCCAAAGTCACTTATCTTAACTAAATGGCAGGGTTGGGGTTAGAATCCAGGTTTTCCAGATTCTGAGACCACCATGGTACAACGTTGGGTGACATGCTTGCTCACAACCTCATTTATCACAATTTCATGGGATATTGTTCCAATTCAGGCAAGATGGAAGTGGCTCTTTAATCAAAATGGGAGATGCTGTTGTGTTCTGTATCACTGTGGTTTGATAACAGTGACACTTTCTGTAACTTGCACTGAGTGGCTGTTGGTAACTGTTATTTCCCATAAATTGGCAGGTACATATGAGAAATGCCTTAGGTAAGATCAGAAGAGACAACCTTACTTTTGTCTCATAGACTGATAATAGCTTATCCATCCAAAGATGGGGAATGGTGCTAACAGCTCAGCTAGCTAAGGAGAGAAAACAGAGTAGTGTAGTAACTGTGAGTGCAGACCTTGGGCTCTTTTGACCGAATTTTACCTGGTTGCAATATTTTGTTGCTGTACAACTTGTGGAAAATTACTTAAGTTCTTTGTGGCTCTGTTTCTTCATCTTCAGAATGAAGCATCTTTTCTTTATAGTACTTCCCTTCTAGGGATGCTGTGAAGATTAAATGAAAGAGTGACATAGTTAGCATGGTAAGTGTGTAGTGAATGTTAGTTATTAAGATACAAAATTTGGTCCCATGCCATGGGGGGATGGGAGCTTCTGAAAGAAGACAGATGGGGTCAGTTCATTGGAAGCTGGTTTTGAGAGACTTGTTTAGGAATGAACTGGGCTTGAACTGATGGAGGAAAAGGAAATCAGGAGCTAGGAAGGGGAAGGGTGCACAGGCTTTGCTGCATTCTCAACAGGCATCTCACATTGATTTTTCATGGATGGAGCCCTTGCAAGGAAATCCAGGGCCAGATGGAACTAGAGAATGCAATTTAGGAGAATCCCTTAGCTTTTCCATTGTCCAGCCCATTCAACCTTCTGTCTTTCTAGTCCTCTGTCCTTCCACCTTTCCATTCATTCGTCCACCTATCCTTTCATTCCAGAGTCTCCCATCATTCTCTGTCTTCCCATATTTATGTCCCATTTTGTAATTTCATTTTTTCGTTCATCCAGCCCTTCCAACCACCTCGGCATAGCTTAGTGGATTAGAGGGCAGAATGTGGAGATGGAGGGCTTAGATTGAAATCCTATAAAAAAGTTGATCATAAGGGTATGTTCAGCACACAGTAAGAATAAATTCAACACATGCATCTGTGGCTTGGCTGGGGACCAGCTGATCTAGGCTCCACTCCAGCTGTGTCTCTTTTTCCACCTGGGACCAGTGGGCTAGCGCAGGCTTGGACCCACAGCAATGACAGAAACACAAAGTGGTAAATGGAAACATTAAACTCTTAAACCCTAGGTTTATTAATGGCACCATTCTATCACCCAGAGAAAATCACATGTTCAAATCCAAAGATAAGGGGTAGGGAAATATTTTCTGTTCTCCTAGCAGAAAGGACTAAAAGTCACATGGCAAAGAACATGGATACAAGGAGGTGTGGGGAAATTGAGGCCAGCGATACAATCTGTTACAGGGAGGTCTGTCCAGGTAAGCAGAATGTACTCTTTGCCCGAGGACAATAGTCAGGGCATCATCATTTTTGGCCCAAAAGAAATCAGCAAGATTTGTTTGTTTGTTTGTCTTTAACTTTTTTTTTTTTTAAGACGATCTCACTCTGTTGTCTCCAGCTAGAGTGCCATGATGTTGGCCTAGCTAAGAGCAACATCAAAGTTCTAGGTTCAAGTGATCCTTCTGCTTCAGCCACATGAGTAGCTGGGACTACAGGCACCTGCCACAAGGCATGGCTAATATTTCTATTTTTAGTAGAGATGGGGTCTTGCTCTTGCTCAGAAAGGTCTCAAACTCTTGAGCTCAAGAGATCCTCCCACCTTGGCCTCCCAGAATGCTAGGATTACACAAGTAAGCCACCACCCGGCTTTGTCTTTAGTTTTTGTCTTATTTATTTTTATCTTTTACCTTGGTAAGAAGAGGAGTGGGACAGCCTAGGGGCCTGGGCCTTCTTGCTTTCCTCCTCTGATGTTGAGAAGGCTGGTTTTTGTCCCAGAGTTTAGAGACCCAAGATTACATCATCTCTGCTTTGCCATTTTGACAAGCCAAGTGACTTTCTCCCCACTTAGGGTTTTGAGCAAGCAAGCAAGCCCTTCAAAAAGGTGCTGCAGATGCAACTTTCCTTAATATATCTTAAAATTAGTGCCTTTTTTTTTTTTTTTTAAACAAATAGGCCTTATTTATACCATGCACAACAACAATAAAGGGAAGATAATTAGACGTATACACTGCAATCAAGCATATTGGGTTCTCTGGAATCATTAAATTTAATTACTTTCACTTGTTATTCCTGGGGGCTATAATATCAGTATTAAATGCCAATGGAATCTGCAGCATGTTTGATTTAGCTGAAACAAGGACTTGGTAATTTACTGCCACTCTGGGAGATTTTTATCAAAGTGAGGAACATGCTGAGTACTTCTTGCTTTTCACAGGGACTGCTAGAAAACTCCTTTGCTGAGGGACAGGGGTGTCATCTTATGCAACTTGTCTTGGTGCTTTGAGAGTTTCTCTCCTTTAAGAGTCCTGCCCATCTCCAGGGATAATTAATCACAAGTCCTATCCACGTGTTTTAAGACCTTACATTCAGCATATCTTCATTAATTGTCATGATAACACTATTATGCAGAAGAGAAAACTGAGGTTCCTCAAGGTTAAGTAATTTACCTAAGGTCACAGAACATCTAAGTCAGGGGTCCTCAAACTGCGGCCCATGGGCCACATGAGGCAGGGTGATTGTATTTGTTCCTGTTTTGTTTTGTTTTTTACTTCAAAATAAGATATGTGCAGTGTGCATAGGAATTTGTTCATAGTTTTTGGGTTTTTTTAAAAACTATAGCCTGTTTAAAAAGTTTGAGGACAGTTGATCTAAGTGGTAGGTCCAGGATCTTTGCTAATAGGGAAATTTTCCAAAACCACAATGGGTGTTATCCCTGTGGTTTGTTTCCAAATCTTGTTGGTTTCTCCTCCTAACTTTTTCATTTCCTCTTGATTAGGTTGTAAACTCAACCTCAAGATTTATAAATCTTTGCCATGTACCTGCCTCTGTAACTGGAGTTTAAAATACTTCATCCCACATAATCCTTCCAACAACTCTTATGCCATAGAATATTCACATTATATGTAGTAGGTGGTGGTTGTTACTATTATACTTTGCTATATTTATGTTTTATATTTATGTGTTAGCACCTGTCTCAATTAGGAGTGTGTGTGGCTGCAGGTAACAGTGGATCATGGTGGTTTCACTCAATCTTTATTTATTTATTTTCTCACATAAAAAATCCAGAGCAGGAGTGCAAGTTGTTACAGCAGTTTATGATGCCAGTGGAAACATGGGCTCCTTCTGTTTTCGGCTCAGCCAACTTTAGAGGTTGGTTCTTAAAAAAATTCTTCATGGATGCAAAAACATTGCTCTACTTCCAGCCATTACATATGTCTTCAAGGGAGGAAAAAAATAAAGGGTAGAAGGCAGGAGGAAAAAGGCTTTTTCTATGTAGGTCCCATCTAGTTATTTGTGAAGAGTCATCCGCTCTGAGGGCCACTGCTAACATCTCACTTGATAGAAGCATCCCATGGTCATGCCTTGCTCCAGGAAGCCTGGGAAGGACATTTCATTTTAGTTGTACAGATGGATACCATGAGCACAAACAGGGATTATTTTTTATTAATTTTTTTGTTGTTGTTGGGGATTCATTGAGGGTACAATAAACCAGATTACACTGATTGCATTTGTTAGGCAAAGTCCCTCTTGCAATCATGTCTTGCCCCCAAAAGGTGTGGCACACTCCAAGGCCCCACCCCCCTCCCTCCTTCCCTCTCTCTGCTCTCCCCTTCCCTCACCCCCACCATGACCTTACTTGTCATTAATTGTCCTCATATCAAAATCGACTACATAAGATTCATGCTTCTCCATTCTTGTGATGCTTTACTAAGAATAATGTCTTCCACTTCCATCCAGATTAATACAAAGGATGTAAAGTCTCCATTTTCTTTAGTGGCTGAATAGTATTCAATGGTGTACATATACCACAGCTTGTTAATCCATTCCTGGGTTGGTGGGAATTTAGGCTGTTTCCACATTTTAACGATTGTAAATTAAGCTGCAATAAACAGTCTAGTGCAAGTGTCCTTATGATAAAAGGATTTTTTTCCTTCTGAGTAGATGCCCAGTAATGGGATTGCAGGATCAAATGGGAGGTCTAGTTTGAGTGCTTTGAGGTTTCTCCATACTTCCTTCCAGAAAGGTTGTACTAGTTTGCAGTCCCACCGGCAGTGTTAAAAGTGCTCCCTTCTCTCCACATCCATGCCAACATCTGCAGTTTGTGGGCCATTCTCACTGGGGTTAGATACTATCTCAGGGTGGTTTTGATTTGCATTTCTCTAATAGATAGGGATGATGAACATTGTTTCATATGTTTGTTAGCCATTCATCTGTCTTCTTTAGAGAAGGTTCTATTCATGTCTCTTGCCCATTGATATATGAGATGGTTGGCTTTTTTTCATGTGGATTAATTTGAGTTCTCTATAGATCCTAGTTATCAAGCTTTTGTCTGATTCAAAATGTGCAAATATCCTTTCTCATTGTGTAGGTTGTCTATTTGCTTTGGTTGTTGACTCTTTAGCTGTACAGAAGCTTTTCTGTTTAATGAAGTCCCATTTGTTTATTTTTGTTGTTGTTGCAATTGCCATGGCAGTCTTCTTCATGAAGTCTTTCTCCAGGCCAATATCTTCCATTGTTCTTCCTATGCTTTCTTTGAGGATTTTTATTGTTTCATGCCTTAAATTTAAGTTCTTTATCCATCTTGAATCAATTTTTGTGAGTGAACAAAGGTGTGGGTCCAGTTTCAGTCTTTTACATGTGGATATCCAGTTCTGCCAGCACCATTTATTGAATAGGGAGTCTTTTCCCCAAGGTATGTTCTTGTTTGGTTTATCCAAGATTAGGTGGTTGTAAGATGTTAGTTTCATTTCCTGATTTTCTATTCGATTCCAATTTTTGTGCCAGTACCATGCTGTCTTGATCACTATGGCTTTGTAGTACAGCCTAAAATCTGGTATGGTGATGCCCCCAGTGTAATTTTTATTACTAAGAACTGCCTTAGCTGTACGGGTTTTTTTTCTGGTTCCAAGTCTTGAATTTACTTTCTGGTTCCAAGTCTTGTAAGTACGATGTTGGTATTTTAATAGGAATGGTACTGAATAGGTAGATTGCTTTGAGAAATATAGACATTTTAACAATGTTGATTCTTTCCAGCCATGAGCATCGTATGTTCTTCCATTTGTTAATATCCTCTGCTGTTTCCTTTCTGAGGATTTCATAATTTTCTTTATAGAAGTCCTTCACCTTCTTTGTTAGGTATATTCCTAGGTATTACATTTTCTTTGAAACTATGGTGAAGGGAGTGTGTCCTTAATTAGCTTCTCATCTTCACTGCTATTGGCGTATACAAAGACAAACAGGGATTTTATGGTAAAGAAAATAATAGAACCGAGATGGGCATGTGGGCCCAAGGGGAGAACCAAATGTATTTGGCACAGCATCTGTATCTGTGAAGGACCACAACTATATCAACATTTGTTGATGGACATGTAGGTTAAGGTGTTGGAGGGATTTCCCCTTGAAGAGCTTCATTTCACTCTCTGTTATTTCCTTTAATCCTCACATAACCTTTTGAGAAATTTAGTCCAATTTTCATTCCCAGGTACTCTCAAAGAACATTTCCCCAGCCAGTTTCTTTCTGTTACAAAGGGAGAGCAGGGCGTGGGGAGGGGCTGTCCCTGCCAGGGACAGACCTGAGCTGGACTCAGTTTATGCTCTCTCCCCATCTTCCCCACACCACAGCAAATAGGGATGGTCGGGCTGCAGGGGGCTGTTTGGTCTGGGAATTGGGATGGAGACCGGGTCGAGATTTAATTATGCAATTAGCTAGGTTTGGAGTCAGACCTCTCAAGATGCTACTAATTAATTGATCAGATGCACCACCTGCCAACCTGCTCGCCTCTACAGGTCCCCAGAATGCACCGGGGTACAGGAGGGAGCATGGTGTCTGCTCATGCTTGGGAAGTCGAGGAGTTCCTCATTAAGTGGGTGTGCAGTCAATTAGCATACGAGCCCTGGAACCCTCTGAGCATGCTTAGAAATGATCAGTTAGGGCTAGTAGATGAGGCCTGTGAGGAAGAGAGGGCTGTCTTAGCTTACTGATTATGTGTGTGTTACTCGGTAGTCAGTGGTAATTCCAACAGCCATTTCCAGCACATTCTGTATCCCAGGAGGGGAAAGTGTAGAAAAAAACAGGAGTAGCAGAATCTGATGCTGCCAGCTCAATAATGATAACTGACACTTGACATGTAATGTGGAAGGTTTTACTTTTTTTACTTTTAAAGAATTTTTTATTATAAAAGTTGTGTATAATTAAAATGTTCAATAGCGTTTCTTGAGTGATTACTACAAATGAGACACTTTGTTCAATGTTGTACTTACATTATCTCACTGAATGCTTACAATAGCTTAAGAGAAAGTTAACACCCTATATTTCAGATGAAGAAGTGAGACTCAGAAAGGTGAAGGAACTTGCTCATGTCACACAGCTAAGAAGTGGAGGGGCAAGGATTTGAATGGAGTTTTGTCTGACTTCAGAGTCTGTACCTTTAAACACTCATCATTCTCTCTCCAACTCATGTCATTTTAGGAAAATAGGATAATGCCAAAAATTATAAAGAAAGCAATCATCCATAATCCTAACACTGAGAGACAGTCTGTACAGGATATACTAATCTTTACCTCCCACTATCTTCTTAGCTTCCGGCCCCATTTTCATTTCCCTTTCATCCACCTCACTGCCTTTTACTATCATCAGAGCTGTTTCAACCAAGGGTAAATAGCTGACTCATGATGGGCCAGTTGTATCTGTCTCTCCAAAATTTAGACTAGAGTTACAGAGACTGAGTCAGTTGAGGGAAAGTAGGGTTGCAAAAGCATGTGACCCATTGTGAAGGGACCTCATATGGAGTTGTCATTGGGGCTTCCATGATGGATCTTGTGGAAGTGGATGCATGAACAAAGACGCTCATCTGCAGAGCCTGGAGGAAGAAGCAGATAGGATGAGAGACAGATTTGAGAAAGCACATAGTTCTGATAGAGAGCAAGGTGAGTTAGGACCCAGATTACAGCTCCTGAGGCCAGCCTGCACTCTTTACAATGGTGTGTGTAAAACCAGCCCTTTTCTATTTCAAGATTCCTTGAGTGAATTCTCTTTCTGGTTACCAAATGATCCCTGACCAAAGTACAACCACTGCTGACATTTTGGAGTGTTTTCTTCTAGTCTTTCTTCCTTCCTTCTTCCCTTGTTTTCCTTCCTTCCATTTTCTCCGTAACCTCAGACACAGAGAGCTGAGTTACCGATACTTCCCTGATCACAGTGCATCATCATCCTTGTTGGTTTAAGCAATGCCTCTCTCATTTTATTTATTTCCTCCATCTCTGTACACCCCCCATCCCTGTTCCTAACCCCTTCCACATGGGCAACCACTCTGATGTTTTTGATATATGTGTCTAATGCATGATTGCCTGTAAAATATGTAGTGCTGTTTTCTACATGTATGTGATTTTAATATATTCAAACAGTGATATGCGATCAATATCATTCATTTTCTTCTCTTTTCTTGTAGTTAACACCATGTCTATCTCCTCCTTTTTTTTTTTTTTTTAACTTAGTACTATGATGAGAGGGACTTTTGTTTATCTCGAGACCAGACACCTACCTTTCCACCATGCACCTTTCTCTTTGGTGCTCATATTGGAGAATAGCTTTGAAATATCCAATGTTGAGAAGTACTCTTTTCTTCAAGCCATATGAGGACACATTTCTTAACTTTTTCCTCCAAGTTTCACTGAAGAAGATGATGCATTATATTGACAGAGAGGATTCTGTGTCTGAGATCAACTGACATCTTTGCTCTGCTGCCTGGATGGACAGCTGGCAAGTTTGGGGGGGATTTAGGAGCTGGATGGCATGAAAGACTTTACTCAAGTCTGAGCTCCAGCCTTTAGGAGTTCAGAAATAAAAGTGGTGGATGTATTCATTAGGACTCTTTTGAGTGAAATGACAGAAACCTAAATCAAGTTAGCTGAAATGGAAAAGGAAGTTTACCAACTCAAGTGCCTTGACAGTTCATGGTACAGCAATCTTCAAGACTGTCTGTATCCAAGGATGAAAATGAGCTGAACAGGAACTCAAGTACCAGTCTCTCGCCATCTCTTGGCTCTTTTTCTGTGTTGCCTTCACTCCACAGTAAATTCTCTCTAAAGAGAGGCAGGAATACCATGGGCAGCTTTGGGCTTATTGTATCTTTTTAGCAACTCTGGCACACAGCACCTTTTCCCCAACAAGTCCAGCCGAAGCCGTAAAACTCACTTAAATTGACCTGGGATGTATCCCAGCCCTTTTCCTGAATGAGTTAGTGTCACTGAGCTTGCCTAGGCCTGGGTTGTGTGAGTGGGACTGGCTCAATCTGGGCAGGTGGATAGAGAGAAAGGAAGGAATACCAGTAATTTATCAGGAGAAGAAAAGGGCAGACAGTAACCAATAGGTATATACCAGCAGGGGCCAGGGCAATGTGCAAATGTCCTCCAAGTGGCCATCTAGGGAGTGGGGAGCGTAGGGACAAGAAGTAGTAGGTAAGTAGGTGGAGGCTCTTCATATATTAGCTGCTATCCAGTATTGAACTAAAGTGGGGAGCCTGAGCCCATCTGAAAGGTCAGGGCAAAAGAGAACCAGAAACCAGACAATAAAGTGCAGTCTTTGGGATCAAACAGTCCTGGGTTGAAATCCCAGTACCTGCCTGGGCATGTGGTGACTCACACCTGTAATACCAAAACTTTGGGAGGCTGAGGTGGGAGGATCACTTAAGACCAAGAGTTCAAGATCAGCCTGGACAGCATAGCAAGGCCCCCATCTCTAAAAAAGTTTAAAAATATATCCAGGCATTGTGGTGTTTATACTCCTAGCCACTTGGGAGACTGAGGTGTGAGGGTCACTTGAGCTCAGGAGTTCAAGGCTGCAGTGAGCTATGATTGTGACTCTAGCCAGGGTGACAGAGCAAGACCCTGTGTCCTAAAAAGCAAATAAGAAAACAAACAAACAAACAAACAAACACTCAGCAAATGCTTTCTGTTTGACTCAAGCAAGTCCTGTTTCATCTCTGTGAGCTTCATTTTCCCCAATCATAAGGTGGAGATTTATATGTAAATACTAGACAGTGGCCCAAGGACAGAGCAGTGCTGACCCACACAGACCCTCAACCGTTGTGGTTATTTGTCTTCCCTATCATCGACAGCATTTACCACAATGTGTCAAAGCTATGTAATTGAACGTTTATATCCCTCATTCTCTCATGAGTAGTGTAAAGGCAAGAGCTATCCATAATTCATCTCTGGACTGATCATACTTAACACATAGTGTGTGTTCAATAAATAAATAAATGTTGTTCATTTGGGGGCTGGCTCAGCATTGATTACATGGATAGCTAGTGATGAGAATGACCCAGAGAGCATGATTCCTTGAGAAATTCCATTTTAACTCCCACCTTAACCTTGACCAGAGTGTCATCTCTTTACTTTAATCTGAATCTAAATCCTCCCCTGAACGCTCCTAAATGCCGAGTCCCTGATGGGCGTTAGCTAGTCCTTGAGGTTTACATAGAGAAAGGTCAGCTAATAGTGCAACTGGGGAGGGTTTAGACAGAAGTGACCGCGTGAGCAGTATTTCATGAGCACACGTACAGAGACGAGTACTTTTTGTAAATTGAGCAGGGCAAGATTTTAATAAACGAGGCCACTGGGGTGTGTGGGGCTTTATATATCATGCCCCATATTTATATTCCCGTCAAGTTTCTTTGCGTAAGCCATATATTTATTACAATCCATTTTGCCATTTCTCACAAGATAGATACGATATCATGTCAGATGAAAAGAAGTGAGGTGGGGGTGGGTCTGAAATAATAAAAACGCTAGCAGAAAATTTGGAGCAGAGCTCTGGGGGTAGTTTGTGCATTGTAAAACCTTTTTTTTGCTCAAGCAAGGGGCAGCACTGTGGGCCTGGAAGTCTTGCTATGTGTTTCCAGGAAGGTGACCCTCAGCCTCCATTCTCCAGTTTGGACCTCAGAAAATGAGGGGTCGGAGTAACCCTCTGTGATGGTTAATTTTATGTGTCAACTTGACTGGGTTAAGAAATACCTAGACAGCTGGTAGAACATTATTTATGAGTGTGTCTGTGAGGGGCAGGTTCCCAAAGAGATTAGCACTTGGATCAGTAGACTGAAGAAGATTGCTCTCTGTGATGGTGGGGAGGGGGAATTATCTGATCTACTGAGGGCCCAAATAAAAAGTCAGAGGGAAGTCAATGCACTTTCTCTTTTGGAGCAGGAACTGCTATCTGCTCTTAGACATCAGAGCTTCAAGTTTTCAACCCTTCAGACTCCAGGACTGACACCATTGGATCCCATGTTCTTAGAGTTTTGGCCTTGAACTAGATTTCACCACCAGCTTTCCTGGTTCTCCAGCTTGCAAAAGGCAGATGACTTCTCAGCCTCCATAATTGTGTGGGCCAATCTTAATAATAAATCCTCTCTTATGTATCTATATGTATAGCCATTGGTTCTGTTTCTCTGGTGAACCCTGACTAATACACCCTCTGATAAACTGAGAAAGTTAAGGACTCTCTCACTCTCCTAAAAATGCTTGCAACATTTTGCATTCCACTTCAGAACATTCCTGAAGCCTAAGTGATCCAGCTTGAATCAGGTGATCTTCTTCCTAACCCATCAACTGTAGTCAACAGGCAAATTATAGCGTGGTTTCTTTGACTATGGCCATACTAAGATGGTGGGGGTTGCAGTGAGAGAGGAAAAGCCTGTAGGATTAGAGGAAGGGGCTGTTGCTGGGAGGATAATACTCTAGCCTTCACATATAAAGTGTTTTTGGTCAGTATCCTCCCTTACCTATTACTGTCCCTCTTCTCTTAGCTCTTAAAAATGCCTCCTTACCACAGTTTCCAAAATGTGTTGTGGTCTGACTCTCTCCTCCCCCACCAATACAGACATACCTGACCCTCTCCTCAGTTTAAGTTCCAGACATACTAAACTATCTGCAGGTCCCTGAATTTTCCATCTTCTCTCATGCCTTTGGGCCTTTGCACATGTTCTCCAGCCACAAATACCTTTCTTCCTACTGAACCTCAAAGGAGCTAATGGATTGTCTCATTCAGAAAGCATTCTCTGACGTTGCTCCCCCACCTAGACTCTTCGCTCGTATTCTCTCTTTCTCCCCCCCCCCCCCACACACACCACCCATATATCCTTTCCATTGCAATTGTCAGTCTACTTGTTTGTCCCTCCTATTACATTGTGAGCTTCTTGAGGTCAAGAACGGCCTTGTATCTCTGTATCTTCAACACCAACCCAGTATTCAACCACATAGGAGCAAGGCATCTAGAGCTGAGCCCTTCACAGATCATAGGGGAAAGTTTGAGATGAGAATTCGGAGCTAGGCACCTAATGATGCAGGAATTATGGCCCTGTAATATTTAGTGGAAAATTTTCAATGATAGTTTCTTTGGTTTCTAATAAGGGGAATTATGTTAACAAGCCACCTCGCAAAATCCCTGATAATCATGTTCCAAATTTACCCCACTGGGTCTCATTTGGATGTAAAGGATAACAGAAAAACTCTGGTAATGAAGATGATTTCTGGCTTCAATTAGCACGTGCTGCCCTTATTGCATGCTGAGGATCTCCTAACAGCTGGACACAAACAGTCAACTCAGCAAACCACAGCTTTGGGGCTTTTCCAAGTCCACTGTTACCTTTTCCATTGCACATTTGCTAAATTTCACCACTCATAGGCCTGCTGTGTATCTAGTTCACTGATTATCTTTAGGGCACTGACATTAATTTCAGCTATTGACTCTTTGACTCCATCTGAACAAACGTTCATTGAATGCTATCAGTATCTGAGAATGTAGGAATGGAGTCGTATGGAGGCATCGGGCATGGACTTTGGCCCTCAAGGATTTGGCACAGGAAATTTTAGCCAGAAATAGACAATGATAGGTACTGATGTTCAAATTCATTTATTCAGTCTGTCTTTCCATCATGTAGGAGGCATCTATGTTTCTCTGCTTCCTTTTAGTAGAATTTGATTGCAGGACCCTGTCTCCCAACCACAGTTGCTTAATTCAAACTGGTATTGATAAGGCGAGGGAGTCTTTCTCTAAATATGAAAGCTGTAAGATGTATAATTCAGAAGCTGTCACAGTGAGGAAGAAGTGACAGGTAAGGAGGAACTTATCTAAGATGAAGAAGGAGGGAGAGTCTGTCCTAGTTATCCTTGTTTCTGAGGCTAGAGGGCCTCTGTCCTCCATGAAGTTTGATTGTTAACCATGTTTTAGGGTTGACATGAAGCAATAAACTGCCTAACTTTGTTAAAAGTGGTAATAATTTTCTGCTAATATTCACTCTTACCCCCCTTTTAAAAAAAATTAAATCATAGCTGTGTACATGTGAAATTTACTAAGTGTAGAATATAAATGTCTTCCCTTCTTTTATCTACTTCTGAGTTTTAGCTGTCCACATGGCTGCTCAAAAGAAAGACCATATTTTCCACTTGCCTCCTTACTGCTGAGTGACCATATGACCATGTTCTGGCCAGTAGGGTGTAAGCAGGAAGCTGTGTGTAATTTCAGAGTTGTACCCTTGAACAAAAGGGGTGGCTTTTCCCCTGCCTGTTTTTCCTTCCCCCCTTCCTGCTGACAGGAATGTTGATATGGTGACAAACTATTTGCCATCATAAAGCTGAGAGAAGTACTCAAGGGATGATGGCACAAGCTAAAAAATACCTCCTGGGTCCCTAACATCATGGAGCTGCCATTTCAGTCCAAGAATGCTTACACCAAGCCCATTACGTGCTTTGGGTAGGGAGGCCCCTCTATTTTGTTAAGCCTCTGTTACTCCAGTTTTCAATGTAGCAGCTGGAATCATATTGTAAATAATATAGTGAGTTTCTATCACTTGCAACCCCCCAAAGTCCTGAGTAATTTCATGATTTATGGAGCACCTACTTAAGAGAAATCAACCTGGCCACTGCTTTCCCGGTGGTTACATTTTATCAAGGGGATATGGATGCTAATTAATTAACTACACAAAAAGCCTTGTAATTATTACACTTGTGATAAATGTGACGAAGGAGCAGGTATTCTGAGAATAAATTTCAGAAGAAACTGACAAACTCAGAGTATAAAAAGGTTACGTCCAAAGGGAGAGTTTGTTAAGCAAAGATAGTTGGTTGGCAGCGAAAACAGCCTATTTGAAGTCCCCAGGGAAGGAAAAGGCTTCTTCAAGGTTTAAAGTAGTTGGAGGAAAAGGCATAAAAGCAAGGGAGGGAAGAAGGCAATGCAGGGTAGTGTTTGAGCAGTGGGCAAAATCCAGATTATGCAAGGACTTTTAAGTTAATGTTACGTTTGGGCTTTATCTTAAGAGCAGTGGGAAGCCTTGGGGGGAGTGAGACAAAGTCAGATGTACATTTCAGAAATGTGACTTCAGATGCTGATGCGGAATGGGTTAGGGGGCGGGCAGGAGAGGATGTAGGGAGAACAGAAGAGGTTGTGGCAGTGGCTCTGTCAAGAGATAATTATGCCTTAGGGGAAGCAGTTGGATACCTTAGCCTGGAAGACTCTGACAGTTTCTCAAAGATGTCAGATACAAGGCTGTGCCTTTAACGTTTCTGTAATGGGAGAGCCAATTCTGTTATCCTTTACATCCAAATGCCTCCTACTCCCCGCTCCAGGGCCCACCTGCCCCTTCCCAGCTCACTGCCTGCTTTTGAATATTTCCCTTCTCTGCCCAGCCCCAGTCTCCAAGGAGCTGTATCCACCCCCAGTACCAGGAGTAAATCTGATTGGTCTGCGGGTAATCCCACTTCCCAATCAGGGAATGGTTCAGAATGAGCATGTAACCCCAAAGTAGACAGTATGATGTGATGGATAATTTGGGACCTTCTGGGAAAAGCTTAGGGTGCCTAACTGAGAGTGACAGAAAGAAATGATCTTTCTTCTTCCCCTGGGTGTTTGTCTGAAAGCAAAGTGACATCAGTGTTAGAATGGCACCAGCCCTGAGGATGACTCCAGAAAGAACCGAAAAGGAACCCGGATCCTCCTAACTTTACTGAGTGGCTGAATCAGTCACTCGTGAAGCCCACTGTGGTGGGACCCCTGTGGGTGAGATGACATGCTTCCCAATTGTGGGAGCCAGTCCAACTCCTGGACTGCATTACCCACAGCTGAAATCCTTTCAAAACTGACCTCTTCCCAAACATACCAAGAAAAACTACTGGGTGTCCTTGGGCTTGGCTTGACCAAAGACATGGATTCTTCACGTAGGGAAATCATTTTGCCTGCTCAGCTTGTCTTAAGTGGAGATGACATTGGAAAAGAGGTTTGATAAAAAGATTTGATAAATCCGTAGTTTCCCGGGGTCTCGGAATGCTCTGAGCTGAGCTGTCTTCAAGACTTCTGGCTATTTAGGCACTCTCAGGACTCTCAATCTCAGGAAGATCCTCTTTGTGAAAATCTCATTTATTTATTAATTTAATAACTTTTTACTGAGCATCCTTGTGGGAAATTCACATACACAATGTTCCTGGACACGACAGGCATCACTAATGGATTGTTCTCTAGGAGACCAGACTCAGTACCTTCAACCCCATCTTCTAGGAATTACCAGTTGATCTGCGTTGGTTGAGTTTGGTGAAATCCACAAAGGGTGCCAAAATGATGTATACACATTTTAATAAAGGAAAAATCTATATTAAAACGATAATATTCAAGTCACAGTTGACTTCTGCGATTACAAGAGGTGCTCAATGTGATTTGTATTCATCTTTCTTCATCAGTATATATCGAGCAGTACAATCTTAGTATAGTTGTTTCCTTTCTTAAAATGTGTATATATCTTTTCGACACCATCTGTATACAGCCTCCATGTCTACCACATGTCAAAACTTATCCAAAGCACCTTTTACAAATTTTTGTTTGTATTAAATCATAACAACTGTGTACATTATTGCATTTATGAGGTACAATGTGCTGATTTTATATACAATTTGGAATGTTTACATCAAACTGGTTAACATAGCCTTCACCTCATTTACTTAATTATTGTGTTAAGACATTTATACTCTACTCTTAATAGATTTGACATGTACCCTTGCAATATGCACCATAGGTGAGGTCCCACCAATTACCCTCCCTCCACCCAACCTCCCCCAAAGCACTTATTTTGGTTTCCTGTGGTTGCTCTAACAATTTGCTATAAACTAGGTGACTTTTAAAAATTGATTTATTCTTGCAGCGTGCTAGAGGCTAGGAGTCTGAAGTTAAGGTGTCAGCAGGGCTGCCTTCCCTCTGGAGACTTTGAAGGAGAAAACATCCTTTGCTTCTTCCAGCTTCTGGTATTTCCTGGCGTTCTTTAGACTTGTGACTCTGTCATGGCCTCTCTTCTGACTGCATGCCTCTTCTCTGTGTGTCTGCCTTGTAAGAATACATGTGATTGCATTTAAGGCCCACTCAGGGAATCCAGGATAAACTTTTCCTCTCAAGATCCTTAACTTAATTATATATTTTGCTCTATAAGGCAATATACGCAGGTCCTGGGGATTAGGACACGAACATATCTTTTGGGGGCCACTGTTGAGCCCACTGCAGCACTGGGGATACAAAGGTGAATATAAAATGGCCTGTTTGTAAGGAGCTTACAGTTTGGTGGATAACAGGCAACTACAAGACAGTATTGGAAGCGCTAAGAAAGAGGCAAATATAGGGAGTGTGGAGCACCAATAAGCACTAATCGGAGCCTTCATGGGCGGGATGTGGTCAAGGAAGCCTTCCTGAAAGAGTTGGCAGCTTTGTTATTAGTAGCTCATTCTCAGAATCTTTGCCTATTTGTAAAGCTTAACCTTCTCTAAGCAACCAATAAACATTTGACTTCCAGTGTTTTGATTTGAGGGTTAATTTCTTAGCTCTTTGCAGCTACCATAATAATGCTGTTGACTGGGTGGCTTATAAACAAAAGAAATTAATTTCTCACAGTTCTCCAGAGGCAGAGAAGTTCAAGATCAAGGCATCAGCAGATTCAGTGTCTGGGGAGGGTTCACTTCCTAGTTCATAGCTGCCATCTTCTCATTGTAACCTCACCCTCACATGGCAGAAGGGGCAAGAGAGCTCTTTGGGACCCCTTTTATAAGGGCACCAATTTCATTCATGAGAACTCCACCCTCATGATCTAATTCCCTCTGAAAGAGTCTATTTCCTGTATCAGCTCCTAGTGGACTGCTGGGAGAATGGGGACTGAAGACCTCCTTCTTGGCAAAGGAAAGCACCCCAGAAAAAGAGGAAAACTAAAAAGCTGAGTGAGTCAGAAAAAAGAAAAGTCAGCTAGTTTACATTTAAGCTAGCCATTGCTAGCAAGCTTCTTGCCTTTTCTGAAATTCTAGCCTGTTGAGGATATAGCTTACAAACACCCTGCTGGGTCTGTAAGCACTCTGAGGAGAGTAATGGCCATAGAAGAGATTATGGCAAATCCTAGAAAAGATACATCTTCTAAGACATTTCCTGCCCATTAAACAGGCAAAGAAGATACCCACTGTGGAGATTTGCATTTGCCTGGGGCAGAGACCAAGGGAGTAACTTGAGCTCTGAGATATGGGCAGAAGCTCATATCTTATTGCAGAGGAAAATCCTCTGTGGTGGTGAAGGGAGGAAAATGCCTCCCTTTTACCAATCCCTCAGAGGAGATTAAAGCCAGTGGCGTTTTATTCCACAGAGAACTAGTGGAGCTTAACATCTCCCAAGAAATCTGTGTGTATGACCTCAGTGGGAGGCTCTCCCAATACAAGGCTTAGATTTCAGATTTCTGAAGGCCACCCTTTAGGTTAACAATAATAACAATAGGAGTTGATATGTTCAATCTGAGAAATTGCTGATGTCTTTGTTCTCTTCCTCATCTTACCTTCTGGGCAAATAGATGTCAATAAAATCAGAGTGGAGCAAACACTCTGGGCCATTGATGGAATCTCACAATGGATGGTGGACCCCTGAGCTCCCACTTTTAATTCTACTTTATGGCTCTTGTCTTTCTTTTCTTTTCTTCTTTTTTTTTTTTTTAATTGTTGGGGATTCATTGAGGGTACAATAAGCCAGGTTACACTGACTGCATTTGTTAGGTAAAGTCCCCCTTGCAATCGTGTCTTGCCCCCAGAAGGTGTGGCACACACCAAGTCCCCACCCTGTCCCTCCTTCCCTCTCT
>CAUYPK010043802.1:0-10345 GCA_963574355.1 Loris lydekkerianus
TTTTATATGGAATCAGAAAAAACCTCGAATAGCCAAAACATTACTCAGCAATAAAAACAAAGCAGGAGGAATCACGCTACCAGACCTGAGACTATACTATAAATCAATAGTGATCAAAACAGCATGGTACTGGCACAAAAGCAGAGAAACAGATGTGTGGAATAGAATAGAGAACCAAGAGATGGATCCAGCTACTTACCTTTATTTGATCTTTGACAAGCCGATTAAAAACATTCAGTGGGGAAAAGATTCCCTATTTAACAAATGGTGCTGGGTGAACTGGCTGGCAACCTGTAGAAGATTGAAACTGGACTCACACCTTTCACCATTAACTAAGATAGACTCTCACTGGATAAAATATTTAAACTTAAGACATGAAACTATAAAAATACTTGAAGAAAGTGCAGGGAAAACTCTTGAAGGAATGGACCTGGGTGAATATTTTATGAGGAGGATCCCAGGGCAAGTGAAGCAATATCAAAAATACACTACTGGGACCTGATCAAACTAAAAAGCTTCTGCACAGCCAAGAACATAGCGAGTAAAGCAAGCAGACAGACTTCAGAATGGGAAAAAATATTTGCAGGTTATACCTCCGGCAAAGATTTAATAACCAGAATCCACAGAGAACTCCTTTACTAGGTTTATACCCAGAAGACCAAAAATCACAATATAACAAAGACATATGTACCAGAATGTTTATTGCAGCCCAATTCATAATTGCTAAGTCATGGAAGACGCCCAAGTGCCCACCAACCCACGAATGGACTAGCAAATTGTGGTACATGTGTACCATGGCATATTATACAGCCTTAAAGAAAGATGGAGACTTTACCTGTTTCATGTCTACATGGATGAACATATTCTTCTTAGCAAAGTGTCTCAGTAATGGAAGAAAAAGTATCCAATGTACTCAGCCCTACTATGAAGCTAAATTATAGCTTTCACATGAAGGCTATAACCCAACTATAGCACAAGACTTTGAGGAAAGGGCCAAGGAAGGGGAAGGGAGGGGGGAGGTTATGGTGGAGGGAGAGTAATGAGTGGGGCCACACACAAAGTTAACTTTCATAGTTGATGTTCAATAGCATGAGACTTGAAGATTATATTATAATAAATTTCACAGTGTCATCAGTACAAAAAGTTATGTGAAATTTGCCCAGCTCCTATCTTGGTTTGTTTGAGGTACTATCACAAAATCCCATAAACTATGTGGCTTATAAACACCAAAATTTATTTCTCACAATTCTGGCGGCTGGGAACTTCCAGATGAAGGCACCATAGACCTAGTGTCTGGTGAGGGCCTATTGGATGGTGCATCATCCCTGTGGCCTCACATGGTGGAGGGAGCAAGGCTACTCTTTGGGGCCTCCTTTATGAGGGCGCTAATCCCATCGTTAGTGCACCACCCTTGTGACCTAATTATCTCTCAAGGTCCCACCTCCTAATACCATCACAAGTACCATCACTATTTGTGGATCCCATCTACAAATTTGGAAGGGACATAAGCATCATATTCACAGCAGCATTATACAGGCCCTGAAGACATAAATTGGTCCCAATGTATCAAAATGAAAAATCTTGGTAAACAGATAAATGCATAGAGAATTGAAGAAGCCCAAGTGCCCATTGACCCATGAATGGATCAATAAATTGTGGTATATGTATAGCATGGAATACCATGCAGCATTAAAAAAAGATGGATACCTTACCCTTTTATGTTTACATGAATGGAACTGAAAAATATTCTTCTTAGTAAAGTATCTCAGGAATGGAAAAAAAAAAATCCAATGTACTCAGTACTGCTATAAAACCAATTAATAATCACTCACACTTTCACATGAGAGATGAATCACAACTATAGCCCAGGATGAAGGAGGGAAGGGGAGGGGAATGGAAAGGGAGGGCAGTGGTTCCATAGAGGGAGGGTTAATGGTGGGACCTCACCTATGAAGCATATTGCTGGGTACAAATCAAATCTATCAAGTATTGAACACAGATGTCTTAACACTGTGATTAAGTAAATGAGGTGAAAGCTATGTTAATTAGTAGGATGTAAGCACTCCAATTTGTACAAATAATCAACACATTGAATCCACAAAGACATAAAGGTATTCATGATCTATGTATATATGTCTTAATAAAAAAAAAAAAAAAAAGAATTGCAAGATAGTAGGGTAAGTGTAATAATAGAGCCATGTATTAAACACAAAGGAATCATGATCAGTTCATCTTGGTTATCAGGATAGACATCAAAGAAAGTGTTGCTGGATATTTTCACTATTAAATGTGCAACATTTACCTTTGGTGATTTAAATTATAAACTGGAGCTTGGGATAGGGGGTCACACCTGTAATCCCTAGCACTGTGGGAGGTTGAAGCTGGATGATTTCTTGATTGCTTGAAGCCAGGAATTCAAAACCAACCTGGGCATAATAGCAAGACAGCATCTCAAGAAAAAGTCAGCTTGCGTGGTGGCCCAGCTACCTGGAAGGTGTTGGTGGGAGGATCTCCTGAGACCAGAACCTCAGTCAGAAGCTTGGTGATGCCATTGTGATTTTCCCCAGTCAAAAGATGAAGACCCTGTCGACACTCCTCCACCAAAAAATTAAATTATAAACTAAAGAGATGTTATTAACAGACTTCAGAAATAGAAACTACATTATAAAATTTTCCATTGACCAGTATTTATAGGTCTCTCTTTTAAAACATAGAATATGAAAATCTCCGTCAAAGAGTGTTATAATTTGTATGCCGAGTATGTCTGATTTTCATTTAGTGCAATTCATACTCATTTAATTTGAAGGATTCTGAAGTCGAAGTGATAGGAAAAATACCCTACACATTTAATATACTTTATTTTAATTACATACTTAACATAAATATTGTAAACTAGTACAACATTTATAATGCACTTCATGAGTCTTCTTAAATACGGAATTACATTAGATTTCATCATCTATTCTTTTTCTTGATCCTTGTGTGGTCAATATAAACTGCTGAAAATAAAATGTTTTGAATATTTAAACCTAAATGAATGATAAGTTTTGTTTCTGTATATGTATGAGAATGTTGTCAAAGAGTTTATTTTAATGCACATAAATAGAGTTCAAGTCACTAGTTTTTAAGATTGAAGGGGAAAAGGAATCAATAATCTGATAGTTTTCTTGGAAAAACTAAATACTTAAGGTATTTATGAAGCAGTGCTGTAATCCCACCACTCTATTAAAAAGAAATCACATTGTTTTCAAGAGTATATTTAAAACTTCATGTTTACCTAGTGTAAAAAAAAAGATATCAGTAATGCTTTAGTGGTATCTGAGTGAAATAACTAATATCTGTAAGGTAGCAAATGTGTCCTTTTTAATTATTATAGCAACCCAGTTCTATGGGGATCTTTCTCCTATTAAACATGATCAAGCAGCAAGATCAGAAATTTCCTCAAGTTGAAGGGTAGACTCAAAGTAAAAGCTTTATATATGGTGGAAAAATGGAACTCTAGGAGTCCTGCAAGTTTTTGCTTCCTATGAGGTGAGACCCCAAAGTTGATGAACGCATCCTAAAGAAAGTGCTACCTTCCTCCTTGCTGAATATCACTATAGTTACCTTAAGGTACTTCCACTGGGAAGTTATACACAGACACCCGGACAGACACCTGGCCCCAGTCCACCCCTCAAGGCCTCAGGGCCTTGTTTTTTTTTTTTTTTTTTTTTTAGGATAAGTTTTCAAACTTAGTTGTGTGTGTGTACGTGTGTAGTGTTACTTCTCTTTGGGCAGATGCGGACACTTGTGCGGTAATTTCAGTCTTCTGATTTAATTTTAAGATGCATTGTTGTAGGCAAAACAATTTAAGCCTGGTTTTTACTGAACCCAGAGAGTCATTCACTATATATAAATATGTGGAACAATTTATGTAATTAGAATACAAGGTTACAACAGATTACGTGAATGATTGGTTAAGATCTTGTTATCATGAAAGAGTTTCTCTTTCCCCTAATGGGGAAGTGATTACCCTTTGAGTGAATTTACCATTATGTATGACACAAATCTACTATATTTTCTCCTTGAACTAGATAAAAGAATACCAGCAGCTCGAAGCTCCATTAAGGGAAGGGATGGGAAATGACCAAAGGTCATTTATTGATTAATAGAAAACTCCTAATTAATTACATGTTGCAACCAACCAGGTGAACTCAGGGGTGCTTTTTTGTTTGTTTTGTTTTTTTCTTTCTGGTTCAATATTTAGGCACCTGTTTTTTCTATTAATAGTTGAATTATATTCTCAGGGTGTTCAGTGTATAAATTGCCCCAGAAAGGGGGGAAGGGTGTTGTCTTCTTGTGTGTACATGACCTCTGAGACATTCAACTGATTTGGTAAAGGGAAAATATTTCCAAGAATTGTTAGGAGCTGAAATAAATTTCACACAGAATAAATGAGAAAAGGAGAGACAGTCTGTCAAAAAAGTATAAACATTAAATATGTTAATCACTTTTTATGTGGATAAAAAGCTTATCTCTAACATTGAAGAAACTCTTAGGTTCATGCTGCTGGATCATGCTTAATAAGAAAAAGGCCGCCACATAACTGGGTTGCTACAATAATTAAAAAGGACGCATTTACTACATTAGTCATAATAGTGGTTTCACTCGGGTGTCACTAAAGTATTACTGATAGCATTTGTTACACTAGGAAAATATAAGGCCTTAATTATGCTCTTAGAAATAATGAAAGCTGCCTCAAAAGAACAGTTCTATGGAAGAAAATCGATAAAATTATCTGTTGTTTATAAAATAGACTTTGTGGAAGGATAGACTCTCTCAAGTGCATATTGATATTCTAGAAGAATATTTAGAATTATTTCATATCCAGTTATTCCCAAATTAATTGAGAAGGTATGAAAACTTATTGAAATATTTCACACTAAATAGAAAAAAACCAAATAATGATAACAGAGAAAAATGGGCATGCAAAGAGAATTTTAAAGTGGAACATTTTTTATGCAGGATATTGCACTGCACAGGTTCGTGAAAAATGACATAGGCTTTATCCACCAGGTACCTTTGTCTTAATGAATTTAAATAGTGCATTGTTGGTAAATGAAGACTTTTGTAAGATTGCATCTTAATTTGTTTTTATAAATTTTCTTTTTTTTTTTTTTTTGTTACTCAATGTAATGCATGCAGGTATTAACAACAACAGCAACAACAACAACAACATATTCTACAATAATGTTAAGGTGTGTTCTGAGCCTAATATGGGTGGCTATGGCTTAGGGATCCATCAACCCAAGAAAACTTGAGTAATTGGTCTCAAGACAGTTGAGTTACAGTTTGGTGTTATATGTATTAGGGAGGCAAGAATTATAGGTCACCCCATAAACCAGTACATGAAAGTGATACGTTGGTTCTGCCCAAAGCACATCTTGAAGGAGGGGGCTTCCAACTCCTAGGTGGAATCAGAGATCGTTTGGTTTGTAACTGGCTAAAGAAAGAAAGCTTTGTTTAAACACTTGGAGTCAGTAGAAAGGAATGCTTGAGTGAAGATAGAGGGTGTCTGCTACCTGTCAGAGGATGCTATTCCAGAGTCAGGTTGGAAAGTGAGCCACATTATACCAGGTTAATAAAAAACGTCCACCTAATGAGACTTCATGCTGTGGATCTCACTTACACCTCGCTTTGTATGGTTTTTGGTCTTGCTTGTAATTTAGGATCCTGTTGCCACAAAGAGTCTGTTCTGTCAGTCTTATGGTGACTGTTTTAATGTTAGTGCTCATGGGTCTAAACTCCCAAGTATAGCTGTAAGGGGGAACGTCTGAGCCCCCTGTCCTCCGTGGCCAGAAACGCAGCTTTAAGGTTTTGGGGGAATCTTTTGGACAAAAGGCAATTTGTTCAGTTGGTAAGGGGCTTATGATTTTAGCTTTAGTGTACATAGGAAATGAAATAATAAAGAAGGAATCTACCTTACTATGTCTTCTTTCTCCCAATTGGAGGAAATGAATCTGATGAATGCTTCCATGGACCCTCAATAGTTTCCAATTAATTATTATGGACTGAGCCCTCCCATCCCTTTTTCAAAACTTCTTATTTGCCTATGCTTTGTTTTACCACTGTCAAATAGGTCACATTTCTTTCCATAACCAATCACTCCCAGCCACCCAGCAGCTGCCTCTACATGAAATCTGCCTACTTATTGGAGCAGGACTGTCACCGTTTAGAGGTCAAACTGGTAGTGTAGACTTGTTTATCTGAACATGTTCAACATGTTCCTCATAAGAAATTCTGTTTAGCCGGGCATTGTGGCGGGCACCTGTAGTCCCAGCTACTTGGGAGTCTGAGGTAAGAGAATCACCTGAGCCCAAGAGCTGGAGGTTGCTGTGAGCTGTGATGCCACAGCACTCCATACTCTACTGAGGGCAACAAAATGAGACTCTGTCTCTAAAAAAAAAAAAAAAGAAAGAAAGAAAGAAAAAAGAAATTTTGTTATGCTCTAGATATTCTCTGTCACATATAACCTCAATATTGGAAGTATGAAAAACTAAAAACCCTGTTTTTCATGACAAAGGAAACAGACAATACCTTTGTTGAAACATTAAAAATAAGATAGTATTTTCAGTAATCTTAGATTTTCCAAGGTACTTTTGTATTGATTTTCTGGGTTTCTGGTAATGTAAGAGATAGATTTATTTTTACCTTCCAAAATATTGGCATTTCTCCCTCCTGAGGAGGAAAAAAAATATATATATATATATAAATATAAAAATGAAATTTTTCTTGGATTACAATTAAATTTCCAAATATCAGCAGATAGCGGTATTTGTACTCTGTGCTACTGTGGAGATAGTTATGTCTGTCCTCTTATTTCTCAAGTCACTTGTGTGCGGCTGTTCCCACTCTGGAACGCAAAGTCAGCTGAGTAGCACAGACTCGGCCTGGCAGGCTGATAGTCCTGCAGAACTGGGGACCATTGCACGCGCCGTCTGGAATGTTTAATCTCCTAGTGATGTGCCCCGTTTAACTGAATATTTGGTATCTGGCAAAGAAACCTGTAGCCCTGTTCCCAGAGATTATAATCCCATTTATGGATAAAACCAAGAGTGAATTTTAATTACAATAAAGTATACTATTTATTTCATTTATTGTTAATATATTATTTTTCATGCAAGGACCAAACCCCTTCTGTATGAAAAAATTGACTCTGCTTCTTAAACACATGTATCATCACCACCATTGAATATGCTAAATTAAGTGTCTAAGGAGCGATACATTTTAGCTCATCCTCACTAAGCATTTGTATCATAAAGATGGTTCTGGGAGGCCACTGATTAACAAAGCATTCACCCTTCTCTAGATGACAGTGCCAGTACCATGTAGGTGCCTAAATGATCACTGGGAGAAAGGGATATTGAATCTTTCAATATGACTCAGATTTTCTGATAATGAACTATTAAAGGCATGGGCTATTTAATTTTTGTTCTTAAGAAATTTTTTTCTGTAGGAAAATGAGGTTTGTGTTCTAAAGAATCATCTGCAGTAAGTGTGGGGCCTCCAATGCATGAGATGTGCTTGCAGTCTAGTATATTGAAGCACGTTTTGGAAGCCATTAAACCAGACACGGCACAGTAGATCAAACACATCCCCCAAAGAACAACTCTTCTACTTTCAAAGTCCTCTTAAAAAGTGGCAAGCTGTTAGGAGAAAATATTCCCACTGTCTGGGCAAAGGGTACAATTGTGAGTGATATTTATCTGTCTGCCTGCGTGTAGAGCCTTCCAGAGAAGCTCAGTTGATTAGTGTGGTCACGATGACGCTGGACCATGGTGCACAGAACAGTTGCCTTTGGAAAAAGAAGATTCTGTATTTTGAGGTCATAACATCATAGTTTAGTCCAGGTAAATAATCTTTGAAATGTAAGCATTGGTTACAAGCAATATTTGATGAAAAAATCCAGACATCTTTATGTGATTGTTCGACTACCTTGAGATGAAAAAGCTGACCCAAGAGAAAAAAGATCCAGAACTTGGGTTCACACTGTGACTCTCTGCCCCTTCTTCTCTGATTGTTAGAAATTTTTTGGACCTTTCTGAAACTCAGATTGATTTTCTCTAGAACTGAAGTTATAATTCAGATGCCATATGGTTCTTGTGGGAAAATAGCAACATATGTAAAACCTCTAGCACATTATTTAGCAAATTTTTAGGTGCTAAATAAATTATGCTTATTTTAGTACGTTATTTTATTTATATTATAGTATGTCATGCATCAATTTTATCTTCTTATACTAAGTTTGATATATATCCTTTCTTTGCATAATTTTAAATAGTATCAATTTTTAAAAATTTAAACAGTTGCATTTTCAGTTTAAACATGACAATTTCAGCAAAAATAATAAATAATATTTTCAGTTTAAACATGACAATTTCAGCAACTTTGAGCCAATAGTAGAGGAGAATGCACAGGAGGACAGACTGTAATCTGGAGAACCATCCAATTCAGTCAGGAAGGCGAGTAGTGTGTTATCAGAAGTATGTTGAAGTATTTTACTGTAGATGTGTAGCATTCATGTCACGATCTGAACTCCAGGAGCAATAGGAATACTTTAAGTATCCCCAGGTAAAGTAACCAGAAAATGTGAGTAATATTTGAAAAGTTAGCTTAATGGTGAGCTTCTGAGCAGTTTAGCTACAGGAACATACAAAGTATCTTTTTTTCATTTTCTTTTTAATTGTTGGGGATTCATTGAGGGTACAAAGAACCAGGTTACATTGATTGCATTTGTTAGGTAAAGCCCCTCTTACAATTGTGTCCCTCTCCCAAAAGGTGTGTCACACACCGTAATCCTCAACCCCCTCTCTCCTTCCCTCTCTCTGCTACCGCCCTTCCCCCACCCCTCACCATGTGCTAGGTCATTAATTGTCTTCATATTAGAATTGAGTACATATTCTTGCTTCTCCATTCTTGTGATGCTTTACTAAGATTAATGTGTTCCACTTCCACCCCGGTTAATACAAAAGATGTGAAGTCTCCATCCTGTTTAATGGCTGAGTAGTATTCTATGGTACACGTATACCCCAGCTTGTTAATCCAGTCCTGGGGTGGTGGGCATTTAGGCTGTTGTTCTGGCGAGGTAGAGTATACCTGGGTTTTGCACTTGTGTCTGTCTCACCATTGCCCCACCCTTTTCTTCCATCATGAATGTTATTTTCCGTTTATTTTTCTCCTGCAGTGGAAGCAGAAAAGCAGTTCTTTCGTCAGCTAACTAGTGGTAAACGTCTAAGCAGATGACATTTTTCTCTACTGCCTTGCAGAGCGTCACAGGATATGGAAAATCTCGTTCTCTCCCACTGAAAATGATGCAGAAACACTAAAGCCAGTTTCGAGAAGGACTGGCCTTGCCCAGGCCCGGGGCCTCTGGCCTGCTCTTGTTAGATGTGACCTTACTCAGATTGAGTCTATATGACCAGGGAGTCTAAACAATCAATGTGAGAAGTGAAGATGTCTACTTTATCCAGTAAACATATCAATAATTCAAAACTCTATTGATGCATCACTTTTCCACTTTATCTGAAGTACCCAACATCCCCGGCATAGCATTCAGGTTCAAAGTCAAATGGATTTAAAGGGTCCCCTCCAATTCTATACACAAGCGTGATTTTCACAACATAAACCGTGAGGTGTTTACTGCAGGGGATATTGTTATGTGCTGAACTCCGTGATCTAACTACCTAATCTAATGGAAATATTTGTCTTCCTTTTACTTTATGGTAGACAATTTCTGGCTAAATCCAATTATATTAATATTAATATTTTGGGCTAAAAATTCAATATGTTTAGAGATCATTTAATTTACAATTTGGTTAGCACTAAATTCTTACTGTGAAATTGGAAACTGAACAAAATATTAAATGTTGTTCATTGACATTTTAAAACGTATTTTAATGTAGATTAATTGTTTTTGTTGATTGGGCAGCTATTCCAGTACTGAACATTCCAGTCAATGTTTTGATTCTCTAAGTGTGTTTTTCTGGGATTTTATACACAATGAATGACAAAAGTAGCAACATTCTCATTTTATCAATGATGTTGTGCAATGATATAATGCAAATCTTAGCCCTGGAAGAAAAAAAATATTTTTTTTTTCTTTTCAGTCTTAGATAATTGAGTGATTTAAACAGTAATTTATTTATTTATTTATTTATCTATTTTTATGTACTCAGCCCTTCTATGAAACTAATTTAGGGCTTTCACATGAAAGCTATAACCCAGTTACAATCTTAATCTTAATTGACAGCAATTCCATGTAGAGGGTGGCCAGGAGCCTTGGGGTCCTCTCTTTTTCTCAAGCATC
>CAUYPK010043803.1:0-20998 GCA_963574355.1 Loris lydekkerianus
ACTGGACTGGTGAAACTATGAAAGTCACTGTGACTTGCCCCCGCTTGCTATTCACTTATTTAGTCTTGTAAAAAAAAAAAAAAAAAAAAAAAAAAAAAAAGGGAATTACAGAGGTGGCTCAAGGCTCTCCCTGCAATATGGTAAGCCCCCCTCCCCCCTTACAGGCATTTGTACCTTCAATCCATGTTCCTGGCTGGTTTTATTCATGTGGCAACAGGGTGACCACAGTGAGCACTGACACTTTGGATTTGTAGACGTACAGTATATTAGTGACTTTAGTGAGAATCTCCTCAAAATACCAGGGGCTGGAGCCAGATTGGAGGAAATTGAGGAGTGGAAAATGTGGAGGAAGAGAGAAGAAACAACTCTTCCTAAAACATTAAGGTAGACAAAAAAGTAGGTTTATAGCCATAATGGGCTAGGGGGGAGTTGTTGAATTTTCTTTTAATAGTACAGATTAGAGCGTGCTTTAAAAAAAAAAATTTAGTTCATAGGAGAGGTTGCCCACTAGGCATCAGTGGACACGTAATTGATGCAGTTTTCAGACACTGCACTCTCATATGTTTAACTGGCATCACTCACCACTACAACTCAGTTTTCTCCCTAATTTCTTCTGAGCGCCTTGGCTTTCTAAGGGGAAGAGTGTCCCAGAGATCAAATCATGATCTGTTCTCTATCTCTGTGCAATCCCTTGCTCATCTTATCCAATTTATCTAATTTTTTTTTTTGTTTGTTTCTTTGTTTTTTGAAACAGAATCTTGCTCTGTTGTCCTGGCTGAGTGCAGAGGCTTCATCGTAGCTCACTGCAACATCAAACTTCTGGGCTGATCTTTCTGCTTCAACCTCCTGAGTAGCTGAGACTACAGGTGTGTACTATGATGGCTAGCTAACTTTTCAATTTTTAGTAGAGACAAGATCTTCCTGTCTATCAGGCTGGTCTTGAACTCCAGACCTCTAGCAATCCTCTCCCCTTGGCCTCCCAGAGTGCTAGGATTATAGGCAAGAGCCATTACACCTTGCCCTAACACATTCTTATAACTTAATCCTCATTTTTTTTCTCTAAATATGCTTTTCTATTCCTTAAGTTAGTACATGATTATTTCTCTCTTCTATCTGTTCAGGCCAAAACATGTGTAGTAATTCTTGACTCCTTTTTTGGTTTTCCACTCCTTTTCCAATCCATCAGTAAATTTCATGGTTCGACCTTTAAAATATATCCAGAAATGTAATAGGTTTTACCAGTTCTCTGATACCACCCTTGTCCAAGTGGAACCACTTCTTGCTGAAATAGGTTCCCACCTTTTCTTCCTATCTTTGTGTCTCCAGATATAGTTCAAATTTGAGGAAAGCAGCCACATTTATCATGTTAAAAAGTGAGCCACGTCGTGTCACTACTTTACAAAGCTAAGGTGTATTTTACAGAAAATGAAATGCATATATGATAAATGTAGAGTGGGTGAGTTTTAGCAAATACAGTGTGTGATTCATACTTTTATGAAGAAATAAAATACTCTATCCTTTGTGCTTTCTTCATATGTAGCTTAGTATTCTGATATTGATTCAAGGGGTCTTATGAGCAGATTTCTGAAAACTTCACTTGTGTGAAGTTCCCTCTTGTCTTAACTCAGCAAGATGGTTTTTCTCCTTTTGGACTTTTCTGTGCCATTCTTCGAGCAGTATGGTAGCTTGAGGTAGTCACTGATATAATTGAAAAGAGCTAGTAAAGTTTTAGCAAGAAAAAGAAAATTTATTAATGATTTGCATAGCTAGCCGGGCTCTGTCCTAGTGACTGCAGGCTCTGTGCAAAGTTCAGTTTTGGATTTAATACACAATTTTGAGGAGCACCAACTGCTTCTTAGAAGTCTCCCAGGGTCTTAGCTCTGTTCTCAAACAAAGCACGTGCAAGATTTTGAAAACAATCTGCCTGCAAGGCTTTAGTCAGCCTCATTCTCGTAACAGCCCAGGTCAGCCTGACCTAGACCGATCCAGATAGCCCAACTATAACCCCCATTTCTCCTGCTCAGATCTAGCCACCTGTCTGACTCCATGGTACACACAAGGCTTCCAGGAAGAAAGATGGGGGTGACAGAGGGGCGCACCTTCCTAGTTTTTCTTCAAAAGTGGCAGCAACCTGTTGTGCAGTACCTGAAAATACAGTTTGGTATATTTTGTTCAAATTTGTGTTACTTAGAGTGAGAAGGCTAGTCTGGTATCAGATACTTCAACATAAAAAGAACTGGATGATGATCATGTTATTCTTGACATGAGTCAGTTCACAGCCCCATCTTCTAGGCACATATAGACATATATACATACGCCTACTCAATTACTTTTTAAATATATATGTACCTGAACATGTTGATACTCAGTTTAGCATATGGGCTCTTGTTAAACAGAATCTCTACTTGCACTTTGAACCATAGTTCTTCCTTCGTTTGTCTCATAAAATTTAGCTGCTCTTGGTAGCTAGTTATATGTGTTTGCATCATCCTTCATACAGGACTATAAACTTTTCAACAGTAGAAAGCAACATGCTATTATAAATATTTATGGGATTGAATTGAATGTATCAGAGACTAAGAATGAATTTTGATGATTATGATTTTATGGTGAACTGTAGGCCCATGAGATGAAGAAATCTGTTTAATTTTTAATTACTTTTGGGATGTTGTGGATATCTAATACATATTTATTGGCTGACAGACAGGACAGGCTCTGCAATAAGGAACCCATTAACAGCTGAGTTAAATATCCAGAAGGTTTCAGTTTTTACTGGCCATTCTTTTGCTATCTTCATAACTAAATCGTATACAAATATCCTCTATTTTATGAAGAGTCAAAATGAAAATGACTGTCCTATTTTAGCCAGAGTGTGAATGACTTCTGTTGAGTTAATTCAGTGAAGAACAATTATAAAAGTAAAGCACTTGTTACTATTCATTGTTATTTTATCTGGAAGCAAAATCCTGTTTGCCATACAGGGATTAGAAGTGTAGCGTAGATGCAAGGACAGACCGTTTAAATTGCTTTCTCAAATGTGTTAGGCAAACCGACCAAAAAAAAAAAAAAAAAAAAAAGTACACTAATGAGAAACAGAATAAAAGGAAATTGATTTTTTGACTGTTGATCCTAACCAGTTACTCATAAATTTAACTAAGTGGTCTGTGGGGCCACCTACACAATTGAGTCCGTAAGTCTGTTATTTATAGTGAAATACATGAAGGAATTAAATCAATGCTCAAATCTAAGTGAAGTTGTACACAGCTCTGCTCTTATGTGGCTTTACTCCAATGGTGAATTTTGTAGTTTTAAACTATGAGTCAGTCCTTTTGTCCTTTTAACATTTTTACTTCTTCATTTCATATAGTACCTTTTCCTTCTTTTCTTTTTCTCTTTTTTATTTCTTTCTTTTTTCTTTTTTGCTTTTTCTTTTTTTACAATAACTGGCCAGGCAGATAATATGGTTACAATTACTCTTGCCTCCCAGTTCCAAAGTTTGTTATGAACATGTTAGGAATAAATAAAAAAGCTTGCCCCATTTGCACATGAATGACTTCTTGAACAGAACATTATTTAGGGCATCTTAGAAGCATGTATGCTGCCATTGGCTATGCCCATAAGCTGTGTTTCATTCTTGTGCAGAAATAAATGGATAAATATTTAAATTACATAGTTTCCAAAATGCATTTTATTTTTAATGTACGCTATACCTCCTTTAAGAAACAGTAATACAAATCTCCTGTGTTTGAGGTTAGTGAATTGTTCTAGGCCTCCTATCACTACTAAAACACTCACAATTTTTGAAAGATAAGAAGTAATCTTACCAATTACATCTAAAGGGCAATTTAAACAACAAGAAAGGGCACATTTTAGGAAAAAATGGCATAATTATTGCTAGATTTCCTGAGAGTTGTTTCTGCTGTTCTGTTGTTTCTGATACAGACTTGAACCCTCTTTAAAGCTAGCATACGTTTTGGTAGCATTTCAATTATCAATGCAGTATTCTAAGGAACATTTATTTATGTTGCTTTTTAGATAATTACATAGAATAGCTTTCTTAATAAGCAGTTTTGTTATTTCTTCTATTGCAGAATTAACCTAATGTGGTTATGCTTTAGAAATGTCAAGAAGTTAATACTGTGACAACTGAATGCTGGAGATCCAAAAAATAAAGGAAAAAGAAAATGTGTTTTCTTAATGTAAGAACCTCATTACCATAGAGTAGTGATCTCTACAAGTTGAGGGACTAACAATGAACAGATGTGGAAGATAAACAAAATGAAGCACCTAAAATGTCAGAGTCTGGCAGTGTGAGTCAGTGGCTCACAGTCCCACATGTTAAAATGGTACAAGAAGCTTTTGTTTGTTTGTTTTTAAGTTACCTATCGGAAACTCCACTATGTTCTGATTTAATTGGTCTAAGTTCAGCTGGGCATCATGTGGCCTTAGAATCACCCCAGGTGATGCTAATGACCTAACAGGTTTGAAAACTACTGACAAATCTCTTTGAAAATTTTGTCATGAAAATTAGAACAAAAACTTAGAGAAGAATGTTACAGTCTGTGTGTATGTGTCTTTGATTAGAAGAAGAGAGAGACAAAAACACCAGGTTTTTCTTTTACTAGTTAAAATTTGGGTACTAATTCTGGACTCCTCATTTCCTTCCTATATAAAATGTGAAAATGAAGGATTCAAATATGTCTTCCGTTGATGGATTGTAGAGCAACATGCCAAATTAACCACAAATTACACAGGACCGGGATTTGATATTTTTATTACAGCCTCTACTAATTCTTTCTACCTGGTAAAACTCTTGTAGAAAAGGGATTACACATAAGGTTGAGATTCACTGTTTATTCAGGTAGATCTCTGGATTCACATCTTAATAGACACTCTATTTTTTTTTTAATGCATTTGTATACATTGAATTGTGTCTCCCACCCCCCTCCAAAAAAAAACCTCTAGCACCTACAATGCAGGTTGTAGTGATGCTCTAGTAGAATTTCTCAATTTAAGTCCTTGCAAGATAGCACCCCCACTTAATTGGGTAGATAGCAAGGGAGAAACTCAGTCCATTTCTGTGATACTTAAAAATGAGGGAAGAGGTTTCTAACTGATGCATGGAAAGAAAGAAATCTTCACATAGCAGGTCTATTACTTTACACAGCTGTAGCTTGTGTGTTACAATTGCTCACATGGTAAGAATTGGTGCTTCTTGGGCCATATAATATTTACTTTAGGCTGCCTTCCTCCCTATCATACCTCTGAAATGAGCTAATCTTACCTCTATATAGACAAGGAAAACTTTTCCTGCTCTGTTACCGAGTTTGCTTTAAAGGCAGTTGGCAGAAGAGAAAGAGAATGCCATCCAGCACTATGTATTACCTGATGGTTATTCATTTGACGTGTTTATATTTCTCCCCAGGCATACCAATTAAGAGAGTTCATCTGCCTGTGTTAGAAAATTGACTTGAAATGGGCTGCTAGAACCAACCACAATGCCCAAGGTCATTGTCTAATAGAGTAAATTACCCAATTACAGAGTAAGTAGCAGAAACAATAAGGGAAACGTGATAAAAATATTTTAATTAGTGCCATTTCACTAATAGTCTGCCTTTTTTGCACACTATCTGGACAGTGAGATTTAGCTAATCTTTCCATTTCTGCAGCATGAAGCCTTGGCAAGATCACTGTTGTGATAGGGGAGAAAGGCAGGTGTCTCAAGGCTGCCCATTACATCCCTACAAAGTGCTTATACTGAGAGCTGTCCTAAATATTGGACATCTATTAACAAACTTAATCCTTTCCACAGCCTTAGGAGATCGAAGCTAGTATTGTCTACATTTTATAGGTAAAGAAACATATTAAGGAAAGAGCAGAAATAAATATTGGTTCAGTTATTTCAGAACTTGAAATGATTTGAAACAGAGTAAAAAAAAAAAAAAAATGCTAAATATATAGTGTGTTGAATTGTTTCTCCCAAAAAGATATGTTCAAGTCCTAAACCCCCGCACTATAACTGTGACTTTGAAAATAGGTTATATTCAAATGCAATCAAGAGAAGATGAGTTCTATTAGATTAGGTATGTCCTACAGCCAATGACTGGTATCTTTGTAAGATAAGGATGGAGAATTTGGAGACAGAGACCCAACACAGAGGCAAGATGACCATATGAAGATGGGGTCAGAAATTGAAGTGACGCAGCTGCAAGGCTAGGAATGCTAAGAATTGTAGGTAACCCCCAGAAGAAAGGAAGAGGCAGGATAAGATTCTTGCCTGTTTTTCAAAAGATCACGGCCCTGATGACACATGAATTTCAGACCTCTACCCTCAAGAAATTTGAGAAAATAATTTTATGTCACTTTAATTCACTTGGTCTTTGGCAATTTCTCAGGCAGCTCCAAGAAACTAATATTATTATACAGGTTTTTTCTGCTTAATTACATGTATATCAAGATAAAGAATTTTGTATTATATCTATCTTCCTTACCACTTTTCTTTTAAATATCTTATTTCAGAATATCAAGGGAATAAAAATGTTTTTGATGCATGGCTTGAATCAGGGCTATAAATGTGCTCATCACCCAAACAGTCCCCTTTGGTTGAGTTTTGCCCGTCCCTTCTTCCCCCATGCTTGATTTGATTTCCAAATACTTTAACTTCCCTCCGTGCACTTGTGTTGCCCTTTGGTTAGTCCAACTTCTTAAAGAGTGTATATGGTGTTTGTTTTTTCATTTTCGAGATGCTGGTCTCCAGTTTCTTCCAAATTGCTACAAAAGACATTAATTCATCCCTTTTTATGGCTGAGGAGTACTCAGTGATATAAATATGCCACATTTTGTTAACACACTCATGAATTGATGAGCAATCCTAAGCAAATAGAACAAATCTGGAGGTGTCATATTACATGACTTCAACCTATATACCAGGATATAATGTCCAAAATAGCGTGCTATTGTTATAAAAGTAGAAATGTGGACTAATGGGACTGAATCCAGAATCCAGATATAAAACTGTTTACTTATAGCCAAATGATCTTTGACAAAGTAAACAATAATGGCAGCAACAAAAATAAATGAAACTTGATTAAATTGAAAGTTATTTCATTTCCCCCTTTTCTATCTTCCTTCCCATCTTCTTTTCTTCTTTTCCCCCCTGATTTTAGAATTATAAAACATTGTTTCCCATAAATTGACTTACAGACTTAGTTTTAAAGTGTCTCCATGAAATAAGTGTTCTAAAGAATTTTGGAAGCACTTAGCACATCTATAATGCTCTACACTGCAATGTAAATTTTTGTTGGGTGACAGCTGCCTGGACTGATAATCAGAGCCTGGATAAGATAAGGTGAGATCTTGAGGTTTTATTTGTTTGTTTTTGTATTTCTTTTTTACCTGTCTCATGGCTCTGCTGCTGTGGTTAATAGCAATATAATGCATGGCTCTTAGCACTGTCGCTCAGAGCCAATACAAGGAGCCAAAAACATGACACAGGGAATGACATTAATAACAATGTCACCACTTTATCTCCAGATACTAGATGGAAAACTATGGCCTTACTGTCCCCTATACCCTCCCTGATTTTCTTCCCACTCCATCTGATCTAATATTGTCATTCAAATTAAATCGTTCCCTCTATATGTAAGGCCAAAAGCATGTCTTAAGATTTGTTATTTTATCTCTATCCCTACATCTACACTGGTAAATGTTTTGTTCCTAAATGCGATATCCATGCAACCTCTTGATTTGAGGCTTTTATTTTCCCTGTAATCTCACTATCAAAGGGCCCATGGGACGTGTCCAGTGACCCCGGTTCTCCACTAGTTCCCTCAGCTCCTTGTGTTTCCTTCATCCTAGTCCATCCTTTTTCTTCTGACATCTACAAAATTCCTTCCCTCAGCATTTATGTAAACTCATCACTCATACTTTAGAAATCATTCCTTTTCAAATTTTAATTATTTTCCATTATTGGGTTTTAAAAAGTTTTCTCTATAGAGTCTTCTACATGAGACACCTCTTTTACGTAACTCTAATTCAGCGGTTCTCAACCTGTGGGTCCGACCCACAGGAACTGTATTAAAGGGCTGCGGCATTAGGAAGATTGAGAACCACTGAGAGTCTAATTCTATTTGAAATTCATGACATAGTTGCTTTTTCCCCACCCAGTACACTGGAAATGACCAAACCAGTACCATCTTCTCATTCCTCTTCATCTTTTTCTCTCCTGGCTGGATTCCTTTCTTTCCTTTCTATCCCCTTCTCTCTGCACTAGATAGCTGTCTTGACACAGCGAAATTAAGTCAGTAAAAGAAGGTTATATGGGAGAATATGTGAGAAATAATTCAATCTGGAGACTCCAAGAGGAAGGGTTGAAACCTGAATATATTATTCCCTTGTGACCTCAGAAAGTGACTTTCTCAGGTGACCATAAGACTATGAATCACTGTATCCTTACCTCTTGAGTTTGCAATAAGTTAAATAGAAGAGGCACAAACTCAAATCCTACCTCTGCACACTCTACATGTGTTTGCAGAAATGACTCTAGCCATTGTACATTTCTCTGTGTGTGTGTGTGAGAGAGAGGTGTGAGTTAATAATGTAAAAGTTTTTAAATAATGAAATGTACTGCTACCTTTTCAGTGTTATACTCTGTATTTTATTTCTGGAATAAATCATATAATGTCATTATTTAAAACACTACCCAAGGTCTGATAATTCCAAAATGTAAGTCTCTAGCCCATTTCTCCCTTCTATAATTAACTATAATGGCTTTTTTAATAACATCAACTTGACTAGACTTCAATTTCAAGTTATTCAATCAAATTCATACTGTGTGCTACTGTGAGGAGGAGCCTATTCTGGAAAATCTTCAAGAGCCTGATTTTGTTATGCAGATAGATGGAAAGCATTGACTTGTGAGAGGGAGGGGAAGTGTCTGTGGTTTTGGACTTGCTTTACCAGTCCCATTCCCTAAAATTTTATAGGCCTATTTATTATAGTACAGCTCTCTCCCCTCTTTCTTCCTCTCTGTGTGTGTGTATGTATGTATGCATGAAACTTTTTCTCTGGAAAGACCATTAGAGCTGTTATCACACAGCAAACAAAAACACCCCAAAATAATGACTGCCACTCAATGAGACACTGACACACATCAACACAAACACAGCTCTGAGACATACACTAAGGCTATGAAACCTACTGAGCTGTTTGTACACTGTTGTCAATGTAAGCACATGGTGGCGAGTTTGTAGATTTAATTGTCAGTCCTTATGGGAGGACATCTCCAAGGGTCGTTCTAGAAAGAGTTCCAAAATCACTTTGAAGAGTGGACTAGGCATTGACATTGATGCATGCCTTTGAAGGTGACCATAGTGATCATCAACAATGGGGAAGGTAGCACTCTTTCTAGGATGAGTTCCCAAACAATCGTCAGAACGCAAGTTCTATATCTCCTACTGGTTTTGCTTGTCTGTGAATTCTGACAACTTACTAAACATTCCCACTTATATTCCATAGACAACTCAAGCTCAACATGTCAGCATTTACTTAGTATTGCTCCTGGAAAAGAAGATGTGTTCATAAAGACTTTCTAAATTTGATGCGTTAACAGGAGCCCCAAACCACCTTCCTCCTCTATCCATTCTTCTCTAGTCCCTAAATCATTATTGGCATCACCATCCACAAAAGACTCGGAAACTCTCTTTCCAGGCCCGTCCCTCAAGCTCCAAGTCCTAAATAGCTCTCTGCTCTCCACCTCTTTTCCATCTGGATTGTCTCAGGGCACAGGAGGCAATAACTGCCTGCAGTAGTCTCTAGCTGCTTCCAGGATTGACCAAGTGTACTTTCTAATTCATGGTGCTGTTTCCTAACTCTGCCTTCATTCATGCTTCTTTCTCTACCAAGAACAACTTTCTTAATTCCTTAACCCTACGTAAAGATGCTTAGCCTGAAGAATCACTTTCAGCTTGTGTTTCTTTCAGGAAGGCGTCATTGTTTCTCTTCTGCCATGAATAATGTTCAAGCTTCTTCACAGTTCAGAAGCACCCTATTTCTGCTCCTTTGACAGCACTTATCACCCTGTTCCCTAATTATTGCTTTCTTTTCATATATCTTCCCTATGGAAATGTGAGCACTTTGAGGTTAGGAGACATGTTGAACTCAATGTTATGTTTCCAGCACTATCTTAGCGTTTAGTGGAATTTAGTCAGTGTTCAAAGGATAGTTTTTGAATAAATGAATAAATAAAATCTGCACCTTGAAACTCACTCTCTTTACCTGCCACATACAACCTTGTTCATTTCTTCACTGAGAAATGAAGCCATGGCTTCCACTTACTCCCTTTTCATCCTCCATGGAATGTACCTGACCTCACCTTGCCTTAGTACAGAAATAGTATTGTAATTCCTTTCCTTCCTTTATTTTCCCTCTTTACTGGGCATTTCAATATCTATTTTTAAAAATAAATGTTATTTAAGCTATACAAAATGATGTTATAAGATATACACAGTAAAATGCATACTATAGAGGGACAAATTAACATATCCAGCATCCCTCACGGTCACTCATGGTTACACACTCTTTGTTCATCATATATATATATATATATATATATATATATATATATATATATAATTTTTTTTTTTTTTTAGTTTCTACATATAACCAATATTTTTCTTTCTGTGTCTGACATTTCACTTAGCATAATGTTCTCTCAGTCCATCTATGTTGTAGCAAATGGCATTATATCCTACTTTTTAAAAGCTGACCAATATTCCATTATACATACATATATGCACATCACAGTTTATCCATTTGTCCATTAATAAATGCCTAGTTATATTCACATCTTGGCAAAAAAATGAAGAATCACTTTTAGCCTTTTTTTCCTTGTAAAAAAATCTATGCATTGCCACAATGTGTGGCAACACATGTGTGTTATAACATTATAATAAATGTGATAGTGCTAAAACAAATGTAGGAATGCATATATTTTTACAAGATCATGATTTCATTTCCTTTGGGTATATACCCAGAGGAGGAGTTGCTGGATCATATGGTATTTCTATTTTCATTTCTTTAAAAAGCTCCATACTGTTTCTGTAATGCATGCATTTATCCTCTCTGACTAGGTACTTCGTTTTAAACCTATCTTTTGGTTTAGGGATTCTTCGATCTGCTTTATCTAGTCTACTATCGATACTTTCTACCATCTATGTAGATTTCATTTCCTTTATTAAATTCTTCAGCTCTAATATTTTTGTTTAGTTCTTTCTTATGATATTTATCTATTTGTTAAATTTATCACTTAAATTGTTTCCCTGATTTTGCTGAATTATCTATCTGAATTCTTTTGTATCTCAGGAGCCAGGAAGTATAACTGCTCGGAGAGTGGTCCTGGTTCCAAGAAGGTATTGAACAGTAGTTGTGGTGCCTAGAGGAATGGCATCCCCTGTTTCTCTGAAGATAGCACAGCCATTTCAACTCCTGCAGCAGGTTTAGCACCTGTGAGAACTGCAGCAGGGTCCCGTGGTGAGGGTTCTAGGTATGCGAGGTGAAGAAGGGGAATGCCTTGGCTGTCTTCCTTTACCCTTCTCCAAGAGGGAGGAGTGTCTCTGGGTTCTGAGCTCATCCCACCTGGGACACATGGTGGCAAAGGGAGGGGGTGTTTTATTTCATTTCCTATGTGGCCATCCCATATTTTTGTGCCCCACAGTGAGAGTTCTAAGTGTCCAAGGTGAAGATGGAGAATGCTGTGCTTTTGTGCTCCATGGGGTTTTTGTTGCTCCTTTGATATGCTCTGGTGATCTCATTTAGGTATTTTCAGCAAGATGTTTTTTATTCATTGTTTTCTCTGTCTTGTTGAGATGGGCGAGCTCTAGAAGATTCTAATCAGTCCTCTTGCCTACATCACTCTTGTCAACACCTCAGTTTCTTTGCAAACTTACAATTTTCACATTGCCTTTTTCTCTTGCTATGATATAAACCTCTCTTTGCCACTGACTTCATCCCAACTTTACAACATATTGAGGTATCTCCATCTTAAAAACTTAAAACCTCTGACCTGATGTTTTGTTAAGTTACTGCCATACGTCTTTCTCTTTGCCAGCAATATTCTTTTCAATGATTTGTTTGTACTTATAGTCTCCATTTTCTCTGATCGCCTTCATTTCTCAACTAACTGTAATCTAGACCCCTAGTTGATTTGGTCCAAACCTGACAAAAATACAAATAAAAATAGTGTCTGGCATTTTTGTTAATTTTTTTTCCCTTTTTGTTGCTTTTACTGTTTTATTCTCTGTCATCTTAACTCTCTTTTAGTTCTTATTTCTAGGAAGCTCTACCTAATTGATTTTTAAAATTTCTTTCCTTGTTTTTTGTGGTTGGATTTTACCCAGTATTTTACATTAATCTCTATTATTCTGAAATCCATGTCTTAACCATGAATAACATCTATTTTCCAGACAATTTTTAATTCCCAACAAAGCATTTTCAATGTAATAATGCTGGTAACAAGCTTATCTACCTGAGAATGAAAATATTTTCTAAGTCTGCTTTTTCTCCTGTGTTTTCTGCCCAGGTAATATGTCTCTATCAGGTGGTAATCCTGATAACATATGTGGTTTATTCTGAGTTATTTCTCCAGCTTTCCATTATAAACCATCTGCTGGTAATCCCATCTAAAATGTTCTTCAAATATGTTTCTTCTTTTTTTCCCCTTAACAATTGCTTCAAATCACATCATTTCTTGCCTGAGTTAGAATAGTAAGACTTTTATGTGATGATCCTTAATATAGCCTATATTTCACATAGATCATATTCACTCTCTAAATTTTTAAGTACTATAATCAGACTTATTTAAAATATTATCATTACTTAATGTTTATTATTCACTAAATTGCTCTTAAAATGCAGTAAAGGTCAATTTTTGCAGACATTCTATAATCATTTATTTAGTTGTAGCTACCGAGCTACTAAATGAAAATGTAAAGGGTTAAGGTCTGGTTAGTATAACTCTAAAGTTCATTCTTTCTTTCATTATATCAAAATACGAAAATTGTTTCAGAAAAGTTTTCAGGCTCTCTCTGAGAGAGAGTAAATATTTAACCAATTTATAGTCTCTTTCACAACTTGAAAGTTCTACAATGAGAAATAAAGTTCAAAATGGTAGCACTGACATTGATAATAGTAGCAAATATTTTTTAACTTCTACACAATGAATACTGAATTGTACATTATGTCATTTAATCTACAATGTAGCTCTACGTGATAAGTAACTGTGTATTGTTATTTTGTGGCAAAGACTTAAGGAACATTTTCTTTTCTTCATAGCCACACAGTCAAATATAATCTCAGCCTTTCTTACAGTTAGATATGGTCATGTAATTAAATTTTAGTCAACAGAATAATGAACTGAAGTGATACATCATTGACACAAATAACTTTCACACTTGATCTTGTATTTGTTTTTCTTTTACGTGACAGAAAAGCAGTATTCTCACAACACTGGTGATTACAAATTGAAGGTGGCAGAACATTTATTCTTCTATCACTCCTCTCCCAACTCACGTCTTCTGCTCCTCCCTGCCATCCAGTCCTGGATGTCTAGGAGATTTTATTTTAGACTTTCACTGAGTAAGAAATGAAAGTATAGTATATAAGTTCAGATATTAAGTCAAGGGCAAAGCCTCAATTTGTACTCATATCTGTATAGAGTTCACCATTCACCAATAGTACCATGAGGTTCAAGGAAAAAACAAATACACATTATACATTTTTTTCAACATCAGATTTTTTAAAAAGGGAGCTTCTAACCTCTGTTAAGCAGTAAAGTACTTAAAAATAATAAACAATCAAACACAAATTTCCAAGGATTTTTGTAAATATTTCCTGTGATCTTTACATCCTGTGAGGCATCAACAAATAGTCCCAAGTTTTAGGCTAGTTCTATTTTTATTTCGTATACCATTGTTATAATCATAAATCTCATGAAGGAAAGGCAAATAATTACAATTATGGTTCTTTCTGTGTTTTTATTTTTGAAACTAAACTATTTCTTTAACTATGTTCATTGGGTTGATATACTTTTTACTTTTATTCTAAGGTTATTATCTTAACATGGGACTGTGAACATAGTCTAGGAGCAGGATGTCACAGAAGACCTCAATTAGGTCACATACACAAATCACAGGAATGACAATTAACATTTAAGAAGGCTTGTGCTGAGAATGACCAACACTTCTGGTCATACCAACCTGACAGAAGAAAAGAGATATTTTCTCTTTATCTGGTCTAGAGCAACTCTGGCTGTCTTTACCAAGATTTAAACATTTTGTATTTTCTAACTTCCTGAGAGGGCAGCCCGGTCTAAGCCTTGCCTGCTCAGTGACCTCTGCAGCAGAATCACACTGGGGGAAAGATGTAGTTTTAATAAGACAGTTTCTTGAGTTTCTTAGAAGGCCTGCAATGCCTTTTGTACTGGGCTTGAATCTACTTCTCTCTTGACTCTGTTCCCATTTGCCCATCGTCTATAATAATTTTTTTAATTCTTAATCTACATAAAAATAATAATTTAATATTGGTTTTAAGTTTATTAAATCATTATTGATAATGTAAGCACATCAAGATATGACTTTTTCCATAAGTACTCCCACAAGTGTCCACAGTAGGTTTATTAATTATAACAAATTTATCACCCTAGTGGGGAATGTCCACAGTGGGGTAGGCTGCCCAGGTGTTGGGGTGAAGGGTGTGTGAGAAATCTCCGTACCTTCCTCTCAGTTATGCTGTAAACATAGTAGTTGTAAAAAAAAAAAATGTCTTAAATAATGCTGGCCAGAATATTTTAAACAATTCCTCATATAAATTATACATGGTTGATATTACTAATATGTATGTAAAATATAAACAGTGCTCCTTCCTCCCCCAACACACACATTATATTTTAAAAGATCAGGTTGATAACAAAGTTTTTTCATTTGGGGGCAGTTTTAGATTTAATGTAGTTTATGTTCTAATTTTCTTCAGGTATTAAAGTACACTTAAGTCTTGATAAGATAAAATAAATAAAAAACTATTCTTTTAATTTAAAATTAAAATAACTGTGGGTAGCCAATAAAAGCAACTACTGGCATTTATTGTCTAAACTGTATCAAAAGGCAAGTAAGGTTGCACATAATCATGTATGTCTCTTTGTTATTAGATATTCTTTTACCAAGAAAACACTTTTCATTACAAAATAAAGGGCTATGGATTGTTCAACTCATGAACCAAAAAAAGTTTCTTACATCTTGCCTAAAGCATCGAACCCCAAAACTAATTAGTTTTTATATATAGAGGGGAAAAGAATGATTCATTAACATTTAACCCCAGAATCACGAGTGTGAATGTAAAAAAAAATTTAATATCAAATATTAAATAGGAGAATTTATATCTTTGCAATTTAAAAGATTAGATGAAAGACCCCTAAGTAATGTTTTGAATTATAAATATTTTTAAGTAAAAAATGATTATAGACTGTTTCATTTATGTTTTTAAAGGGCCATTTTGTAGCAAATTTTTTTTTGTCCTCACCACCACAATGTCAGAGCTCATATATTTGCTAAGTGACTGGGTATTTTCTGGAATTTCTTAATGTAAGTGGTACTCCCTAAAATCTTAGGCATACTTGTATTTGTGTATGGACTATTATTTGCTACTGTATTTTTAATCAGTAGTTTTGATTGAAGGGAGAAGAATACTGAATTAGATTGTGGGTCCATAGAAGAATTCTGCCCATAGAGGAATTCACTTATCATTAAAAGTGTGTGATTCTTGTTCTATATTCCTCCTGGCAAAGATTTGGTTAAAAGACTTTTTGAAAATGTATTTTTCTTAATGGGAAAGGTCTCACTATGTTGCTGAGGCTGAACTTAAATCCCTGGGCTGAATTAATCCTCCCACCCCAACCTCCTGAGTAGTTAAGACTACAGACAAAGCCATCATGGGCCGCTCTTAGAGGATTTTGTTCATAATTCTCTGCAAATGCATTCCATATTTCAAACTTAGTGAGGAACATGGATTAGCGTTATCATTCGATAGGGTTGTCCTTCATCATAACCTCTTACTAACCCTAAATGTCATTTAAAGCCTAACTTATCACAAAAATGTATGAAATATGATTAAGTTTTTTATTTCCTATGGTGACAAAACAAATTCCCCACTCACAGTATTAAAGACAGCTGTATTGTGTATAATCCCCTTCACTGAAAATATACATGTTCAGAAAAATCTTTGTTTTAAAGTTATTTAGTATACTCCAAGAATTATTTTTTAGAAGAGAAATATCTGGTAATCCTGTTAATTCTAATTCTACACAATTGTTATCAATCAAAATTGACACATAAGAACTATTTGGAGTCTGAGGTACTGACTTCCTAATCTCACAAAAAGAGACTTGTATTATAATACTGCTATTGCTACATAAATTTGAAAAACAAAAAGCCAAAAACTCAGTGGTTAATTATCAGTTTTTAAAAGGAATGTTATTCGTATTAAACTGCACATTTTTAAAAAAGCTTCTGACTAGGTTGATTACGCGCCTCCTGTTGCCCTGGGCCTTCCTTTCTTGCTTTTCATTATTATCTGTTTTACAATCAGTAGTAACAAATGTAAAATATAATGTAGAAGATGCATTCCATTAAAAAGATCAAACTCATTCTAAAGACATGTAGCAATAGATATTAAACTATCAAATATTGAAAAATGTATAATGCTTCCTTTATATAAATGATTAATGTAAATAATTTTTAAGTCATTGATTTTTAGGATTAACTTTGGTCTCTTATTTGTTGACTTTTGAATAGGTTTTAATCCAAACTGACTAGCTTTCAACTGTTTCATTTTTAAGGAGACATTATTTTAACTAGTCTACTTTGTGCCTAAAAATTCCTAGGAAAAATATTGAAGCAATATATTATTACTTGAAAAATTGAAGGCATGTATAAATCTAAGTTGATATTGTCCAACAGAGCAATCTGCAGTGATGGAAATGCTTTGTGTTTGCACTGTCCAATATGGTAGCTTGTAGCAGCAAATAGGTACTGATTATTTGAAAAGCTGGTGCAATTAATGAATGGAATTTTTAATTTAATTTAATTTATAATTTTTAAAAATGTTAATGGTTTTAGTCGTGACTACTATATTGGATAGTGCAGATATAAATCATTATGTCAACTTTTTGTCCTTGTTATTCATATTTTCCTAAAATTATGCAGATAGCTTTCTAATTAGCATATAAAACATTATTAAGGAAGATACAACTGTCAGCACTGTAATTTTAAAAAGTAATCAAAGTTTAAACTATATGCCATGAACATTTTTTAAAATATTTTTTTAAATATTTGATGGAGTAACAAAGTTCTATTTTCAAATAAGTGATTCAAATAATAATGAGCCTCAAAGGACACATATAATTATGTTATCCAAAATAATTTTCTTCCATAATTGTTTCTTTTATATGATCACTGCTTTCAACGTTTAATGACATTCCTTTTATAAATGAATGATTTTTCACAAAGACATCCATTACACTTTCTAGGACCAGTTGACTTCTTCCTGAATGCTTGCTTTTAAAAATACATTTTTCAAGTATTTTATTTCAAGGCTTTTAATAATGAAGTCTTCACTTGATTAAAATATATGTTCTTTTGTTAGTATTTTGAGAATGACAGGCATAGTTTTATGTAGCCAAAATAATTTTTAAAAATGGTCACAAATTTGAGAAATTTATTATTGTGTATATAAGGAAATTCTAATCATAAGATTGTCCCAAAGTGCCTCTGAACTCTGGGTAGGATAATTGGCATGATGTTATTTTGAATATATTCCCCAAATTAGTAATTGATCATGTAACTTTGATTTATTTTTAAAATTTAAAATAAATAAAAATATATTTTTATTTTCAATAATGTTAAACCATATTTTATTTTTTTATTTTTTTGTAGTTATGTTAAAATGCCCCACTGCTATTCTGTTATTTATTCCTAGAAGATAGAAACACAGGTAAAGAAAATAAACTTACTGAGTCAAAGTTGAAAAAGATAAAGAATCATTATTTTTTGTTATATTAAAAATAATTTTCAGATGTTTTTTTTTTAGGTTATGTAATTTCATGTGATTCTATTTGGCTAAAAGAAATTAATACAATTGAATCTAATGTTGTATGATTTAAATTTATAATTTTAAATAATATACATTAAGGGCAAATAGTCAAGATATAAGCTATTTTATATGTGCTTTAGTTAGGAACAAAAAAGCTAAAAACATCGAGAAATGTTGGAAATAAACTTTCACATAATATATATAAAAGCATTAGGAAAAGTAGATCCCACAGTCTTACTTCATGCTGTAAGTCTATTTTTAGGTAGGCTAGATTTCTTTTAGCTTTTAAGGCTAAATGTTTTGGATTTAATTCTACAACAAGAAATAAAATAATTGCTCATTGCTATAAAATGTCATACTTTTATAGTTAGATTTATTAGCATTAATATAGAGAAAAAGTAGTCATTGATCAGACAAGTAAACTGTATTAAGTTAAAAACACTGGAACAGCTTCCTTGCATCTGGGCACCGTGAGTCTGGGGAGATAGGACTCCAGGCATTTCTGGCTGGTGGGATCTGCCTATAATCATCCCTTTGAAGATACAGGGAGTCAGTGAGAGACTTCTGGACCCCAAGAGGAGGACTAAAACAATGGAAAACCAGCAAGTGGTCGCGTGTGTTTTATCAGTCTAAACCCGGTGGGCAACTTTAAGTACAGTAGCAGCGAGACTGCAAACCAGAAAGGCCTTACCTGTGAACTGTTTTGGTGTCTTTGGACTTGGCACTCAGTTGAACTGCCTTGGGGAGAGCCTGAGCAGGAGTGCGGAGAACTTTGGCCATTGTCTAGGGCCCCAGGCTGAGCCACTGAGCCAGATGAAGCTAATAGTGTTTGGCTGTGGGCCATAGGGAGCCATTGTGAGTGATCTGCCCTGGCAAGCTCCGCCCTCAGGGTAACAGAGCAAGAATCTGGTGGGAGCTGGTAACCTAGTGACTGAGTAGCCTAAGGGTGGGGTTTGAGCTGCCTTACAGCCCTAACCCTCAGGGGCAGAGTAAGACCGATTTTGGCACACTGGGTAAGTGGATAGCCACTTCAGCAGTGATTCCAGCAACAAGCACTTTCCTGTGAAAGCTTCTGCTTAGCAAGTTTACAAGTTCAAAGAGCCTTTTAAGAAGGCTGAAGAGAGATTTAGGGTGTCTACCCATTGGGGTGTGAGAAATCAGCAGCCTCCAGTCGTCTCAGAACTATGATTAACATCTCATACCCCAGAAGACCACGTGTTGCCCAGACAATATACATCAACATATATATACTGCTTTGTTTTGGGTTGTTTTTTTTTTTTCTTTTTTCGTTTGGTTGTTTTTTTTTTGTTTATTTTGATGTTGTTGAGGTGGTTTTGTTTTTTAATTTCAACCTTTTCCATTCAGATCTTTTTCTTTCTCAATTTTTCTAGTTTAATTATAATTTCCCATTGCTGCCTTTTTCAATAACTAGAACTTCATTTTTGCTAGTGTTTCTACCGCTATTATTTGTTTTTTCACCCAATTTTATCCTGTAAAGTTTTCTGTTTGCTTGTTTTGGTTTGATTTATAGCATTTTTGTCTTTCCTCTCTACTTGGTGGAGGTGGGGTACTGTGTCTGATTAGGTTAGCAAAGAGCTACTGACCACAAGGGAACCACCCAACTGGGCACCCCCAGAAGGTGGGTTTTTTTAAAGGTTGTGTCAAAGAATCCTACTGTACACCTATATTGCTCTGTCTCCCTCTTTCTGTGCCTCTCTTCTTTTTTTCAATATTCCTTTTACCCACACCCTCTCCTTTATCTATTTTTTTTTCTTTTCACTCTTTACTGCTTTCTTTCATCCCTTTCTTGCTCCTCAACCTTCTCATCCTTCTGGTCCTGTACCAAAAGGACTCATTGAAACCTTAGTCCACAGGCACAAGAACTTAAAGAGCAAGAGGAAGTGGAAGGAAAATTAGGGAAAGGAAACAGATAAAAGAAATCACTCATGAGGAAGAATCAGAAGAAAACTCTAGACAACATGAAGAACCAGTCCAGAACAACATGGTCCGCCAAGGGACCATGAGGTAGCTACTGCAGAGGATTCCACCTATAAAGAAATGTTAGGAATGACAGAAAGGGAATTTAGAATACACATGATGAAAACTATGAAAGAAATGATGGAAACAATGAAGGAAACTGCTAATAAAGTGGAAAATAACCAAAAGGAAATTCAAAAACAGAATCAGATAAGAGATGAACGATATGAAGAATATAGAAAGGATATAGCAGAGCTGAAAGAACTGAAACAGTCAATTAGGGAACTTAAAGATGCAATGGAAAGTATCAGCAATAGGTTAGACCATGCAGAAGAAAGAATTTCAGAAGTAGAAGACAAAGTTCTTGAGATAACCTAGATAGTAAAAGAGGCAGAAAAGAAGAGAGAGAAAGCAGAAAGTTCACTGTCAGAATTATGGGACTTTGTGAAGCATTCCAACATAGGAGTTATAGGAATCCCAAAAGGGGGGAAGAAGAATGCCCCAGAGGAAGGGAAGCCATACTAGAGAATATTATAAAAGAAAATTTCCCAAATATCACCAAAGATTCTGACACACTGCTTTCAGAGGGATATTGGACCCCAGGTCACCTCAACTCTAACTGAGCTTCTCCAAGACACATTGTGATGAAACTGTCCAAAGTCAAGACAAAAGAAAAGATTCTTCAAACTGCCAGGAGTAAGCGCCAGTTGACCTACAGGGGAAAACCCATCAGAGTGACTGCAGACTTCTCTAATTTAACTTTCCAAGCAAGAGAACAATGGTCATCTACCTTTAATCTACTTAAACAGAACAATTTCCAGCCCAGAATTCTGTACCCTGCTAAGCTAAGCTTTAAAATTGATGGAGAAATCAAATCACTTAC
>CAUYPK010043805.1:0-82364 GCA_963574355.1 Loris lydekkerianus
AACAAATAGAAAAACATACCATGCTCATGGCTGGGAAGAATCAACATTGTTAAAATGTCCATACTACCCAAAGCAATATACAATTTTAATGCAATCCCTATTAAAGCTCCACTGTCATACTTTAAAGATCTTGAAAAAATAATACTTCGTTTTATGTGGAATCAGAAAAAACCTTGAATAGCCAAGACATTACTCAGGAATAAAAACAAAGCAGGAGGAATCATGCTACCAGACCTCAGACTATACTATAAATTGATAGTGATCAAAACAGCATGGTATTGGCACAAAAACAGAGAAGTAGATGTCTGGAACAGAATAGAGAACCAAGAGATGAACCCAGCTACTTACCCTTATTTGATCTTTGACAAGCCAATTAAAAACACTCAGTGGGAAAAAGATTCCTTATTTAACAGATGGTGCTGGGTGAACTGACTGGCAACCTGTAGAAGACTGAAACTGGACCCACACCTTTCACCATTAACTAAGATAGACTCTCACTGGATTAAAGATTTAAACTTAAGACATGAAACTATAAAAATACTAGAAGAAAGTGCATGGAAAACTCTTGAAGAAATTGGTCTGGGCGAATATTTTATGAGGAGGACTGCCTGGGCAATTGAAGCATCTTCAAAAATACACAATTGGGACCTGATCATACTAAAAAGCTTCTGCGCAGTCAAGAACACAGTAAGTAAAGCAAGCAGACAGCCCTCATAATGGGAGAAGACATTGGCAGGTTATGTCTCTGACAAAAGTTTAATAACCAGAATCCACAAAGAACTCAAACGTATAAGCAAGGAAAGAACAAGTGATCCCATTGCAGGCTGGACAAGGGACTTGAAGGGAAATTTCTCTGAAGACGATAGGTGCACAGCCTACAGACATATGAAAAAATGCTCATTATCCTTAATCATCAGAGAATTGTAAATCAAAACTACTTTGTGATATCATCTAACTCCAGTAAGATTAGCCCATATCACAAAATCCCTAGACCAGAGATGTTGGCGTGGATATGGGAAAGGGGAACACTTCTACACTGCTGGTGAGAATGCAAACTAATCCATTCCTTTTGGAAAGATGTTTGGAGAACACTTAGAGATCTAAAAATAGACCTGCCATTCAATCCTACAATTCCTCTACTAGATATATAGACCAAAAATCACATTATAACAAAGATATTTGTAACAGAATATTTATTGAAGCCCAATTCATAATTGCTAAGTCATGGAAAAAGCCCAAGTGCCCATCAATCCACAAATGAATTAATAAATTGTGGTATATGTACCCCATGGAATATTATGCAGCCTTAAAGAAAGATGGAAACTTTACCTCTTTCATGTTTACACGGATGGAGCTGGAACATGTTCTTCTTAGTAAAGTATGTGAAGAATGAAAGGAAAATTATCCAATGTACTCAGCCCTACTGTGAAACTAATTTATGGCTTTCATATGAAAGCTATAACCCAGTTATAACCTAAGAATATGGAGAAGGGGGAGAAGGAGGGGAAGCAGGAGGATGGGCAGAGGGAGGGTGACTGGTGGGATTACACCTACGGTGCATCTTACAAGGGTACATGTAAAACTTAGTAAATGTAGAATATAAATGTCTTAACACAGTAACTAAGAAAATGCCAGGAAGGCTATGTTAACCAGTGTGATGAAAATGTGTCAAATGCTCTATAAAACCAGTGTGTGGTGCCCCATGATTGCATTAATGCACACAGCTATGATTTAATTAAAAAAAGAATTGCCAGATACAATAAACTTAAAAAATTTGTTCATATATTTAAACATGAATTAGAGGTAGATCTGACTGGATTCATTTATTAATACATTACTTTTCTTTTTTTCATTTTTTATCTCTACATAATATTTGTACCTATTTATGGAGTATAAGTGATATTTTGATACGTGCATACAATACGTAATGATCAAAGCAGGGTATTTAGAACATCCAGCCCCTTGAACTTTTGTCGTTTTTTTGTATTAGGAACACTACAAATCATTCCTTCTAGCTATTTTGAAACATACAGTATATTAGTGCTAACTATAGTCACCTTACAAGGCTATCAAATACTGGAACTTATGTCTTCTATCTAAATGTATATTTGTACCCACTAACCAACTCTCTTCATACCTCTACCCCTGAACTCTTCCTAGCCTCTCGTAACTATCATTCTATCTTCTACCTCTATGAGATCCACTTTTTTAAGCTTTCACATGTGACATATGTCTTTCTGTGCCTGGCTTATTTCACTTAACATAATGACCTTCAATTTCATTCATGCTGCTGCAAATGACAGAATTTCATTTATTTGTATGGCTAAGTACAGGGTTGTACAATTAAGTTCCAGAACTCACCGTAGAAAAAGTGCCATATACCCATTGCAGAATATCACTATGGTAACCTTCAAAGTACTCCCCTTGGCCATCTGGTGACTGTAGTGATATTCAGCAGTCAGGTAGCACTTTTTCTGGGATGAGTTCTTGAAGTTCATTGTCAAACCTCATAGTATTCTATTATGCATATACATCACATTTCTTTTATCATTTGACCATTGATGGACACTTAGGTTGACTCCCTATCATTGCAACCCATGAATTCTGCTGCAATGTATATGAAGATGCACCTATCTCTTTGATATACTGATTTTCCTTCCTTTGGATATATATCCAAGAGCAGGATTGCTGGGTTGAGAAGCCTCCATGCTGTTTTCCATAGTGGTGTACTAATTTGAATTCCCACCAACAGAATAGTGGTTACTTTCCTTTTAATCAGATGTCCACAGGTATAAGCATCCTTTGGGCCAGAAGAAAAGTAGCAACCTAATAGTTAATTTTCACATTGCAAAATAACCCCGAGTTTCTTCTTCTGAAACCATTCTTGGAATGGTTATTTCTTGTCCTCCTTTTAAAAGTACTAAACAGATCTGTTCCTTGTCGCAAGATTTCCGTAAGAAAGGATTATACTGGCTCAGCGCCCGTAGCACAGTAGTTACAGCGCCAGCCACATACACCGAGGCTGCGTGGAGGCAGGAATCGCCCCAAAGCTACCAGACCAGGCCTGCTAAACCACAGTGACAATTGCAACAAAAAAGTAGCCAGGCATTGTGGCGGGTGCCTGTAGTCCCAGCTACTTGGGAGGGTGAGACAAGAGAAACTCTTAAGCCCAAGAGTCTGAGGTTGGTGTGAGCTGTGACACCACTGCACTCTACCGAGGGCAACATAGTGAGACTCTGTCTAAAAAAAAAATAAAGAAATATACTTTTGATACAGGGTTCCCCCATTCAAGGTTGGACAGGGGACCCCAATGTTCCTAGGCCTGGGCAATTTCATGAAGGGAATGGCCTGACTTTTTGCCCCTTAGCTGGAGAGACTGCATTCATTCATTTGTTGATAACATTCACTAACTTTGAAACGTATTTCCATCTGCCAAGTCCTGTCCAAGTGTCATTCTCAAGACCTAGATAAAGAGCCACATAGAGACTCCCCACTTGGGTCTTTCCCTCTGCCAGAGGTTCTGGTGCTTTTTAGACCTTCTGTATTCCTTTCTAATAAAATCCTATCTTAACCACTGATCTGTGGTCCTCATTCCTGGATACCAGAGACCAACTGAAGACAGAAATTCCGGTAACACTTTCCCCCTGATAGCAGGCTTTGGCCAACAGAATGGGGACAAAATTGAGGTATGCAGAAAGTAACAGTCACATCCCAAACAAGAGGGGTTGGTGACTGACTAAACCCACAGGTTTTTTGTATATTTGTTATGCGGGACAACAGAACATATGGAAACCAAAAATCGGTGGGAGTCACAAAGAACAGCATATGCTAGCGCAGCAGACGACGCAATTAATACATTTCCAGGGACTCTCTGATCACTTGTTAAACTGTAGTTTGAAATCCGCCAATGTGGGTGAATTTAAAATACTACAAATCAAGACTTGCCTCTCCTCCCTCCAAGTTAGGTTTACCAGCACACAGTGAGGATGTCCCTGAAAACTTGATCTTTCAGCCTGGAGCTGGAATAATGACAATTGCAGGAATCGCGCCAAAGCTACCTGCGGCTGACGTCATTTGTTTGAGAAATGGATCTTTGCAATCGCAAACCTCCCAGAGGTAGGGGTTGTTACCCGAGCGTAATCTAGCCTGAGCTGAACGCCGGGAGCGCCCCCTGTATTTGCCCAGGCCTTGATTGGGTGTGTGTGTGTGCGTGCGTGTGTAAATTCCTCCAACTTGTGACGTCAGAAGCTTTGAGCCTGAAAGGATCCAAACCGCTCCCAGAGACCGGTCCGGGGAACCCAGGTCTTGGAAGGGTGACGCAAAGTTATAAACTACAGTTACATGGTGCCTCATTTTGAAACCTTGCCAAACACAGGCCCTGCCACTCGTGGGCCTGGATGGTTTAAGAGCGACTCCCCGATCACTTCCGCATGCAAGTCGCACCCCTCGGTGCCCCTTTGCATCCCCTGCGGCAAGAATGGAACGCTGTGTCTTTAAGGGGGACCCGCGGAGGTTTCCCTCCGGGACAAAATGTCCGCGCGGCGCCAGTAGGGGCGGCCTTGGTCCCGGCCTCCCGCTCTCCCGCCCTCCCGCGCTCCCCGGGGCCTTGGTGAGTGCGGGCCGGGAGGCGGGCGGGCGCACGGCGGCGAGGAGGGCTGGGCCGGGCCAGCGGGACGACAGGTAGCCGGCCGGCCGCGAGCGGCTGCCGCTTGTCGTGATTACCAAAGGTGCGCTCGGAGCCGGGTTCTGCGTAAAGGCCCTGCTACCTCCTTACAGCACCTCGTTTGGCGCCTTCCCTCCACCCTCCTTCAACAAGTTCTTCGGAAGGTGGAGAAACGTCGTCACTCTCCAGCTCTCCCTTTGTAAAGTTGCCTTATTGCGGCTTGACTTAGCCGTGTGCAAGCGCTGGGCGCTCTATGGTGGGCTTTCTCTAATGAGGAATTTCTTCATGTTTCCCAGTTTGGGTGGGGGGGAACCGAACGCAAGCCAGAAGCACAAATTCCCCACCCCTCATGGTGCTGGAACAAAAGAATTTTCCGATCCTTTGGGAGTATCCCTGAGCAGCTTGCTGTAATTTCTTGACACTGACCAATGCCCGAAGCTTAGCAAGAGAAGTTCTATTTTGTCATCCTTGAAAGCAAAAAGTAAGTACTAACTGGTTGAATTTCTGATTAGCCAAGATTGCAAAGATAAGGTCTTTTAACAGAAACTGCTGTAGAAATAGCTTTAAAAATGGACAGAGTAATTAGTTTCTGCTCTTTTTTTATGAATTATTACACGTTTTGGGGGGGGTCAAGGATAGCTTGAGACAAACGACAATAAAAAGTATACAAAAATGTATAAAAAGACTAAGAGCCCAAACCAGGTAATTCTCAATTTAGAAATCTTTTGGGTTACAAAGGTCTTCAGAGTAGGGCAGCTTTAAGTCCCTTTCAGGAGTCCTCAAACTGCGGCCCGCGGACCACATGAGGCGGTGTGATTGTATTTGTTCCCGTTTTGTTTTTTTACTGCAAAGTAAGATATGTGCAGTGTGCATTGGAATTTGTTCACAGTTGTTTTTTTTTTTTTTTTTAAACTATAGTCCGGCCCTCCAACGGCCTGAGGGACAGTGAACTGTTCCCGTTTAAAAAGTTTGAGGACACCTGCAACTCATACTAAATTATGCTTCGTTACAGGATAAAATGGCTGCCCACCTTTCTTTCTTTATAGGACCATATGTATTAAGTAATGACGGCCTGAAATAAAGGTCCACTTTAGGGCAGAATGCTTTACCATTTTCATTTTTAAAAATGCATTAATAAAGGAGAATGTGCCTCTCTGCCTTTTAGCTAGTGGTAGAAATATCTAAGAGTTTGGCTTATGGCCATCTCTAATTTACCAGATAATTACCTGTGGGTCCAGTACATTTTTTATAGTGCACAGGTAACCTTTTTCTAAGATTTTTCACACCTAACCCTTTATTCCCCAACTCAGGTATCCATATTTTACAGTTCAGAGGCATTGTTACCTGCTACTTAATTTCATCTAAACCTTAAAGCTGGTGATTCCGGTCTATTTTTTAAAATTGTCTGGATTTGCTTATAAATAGATTAATATATAGCAGTCTTTAACAGACGTGGACACACAAGAGAATGAATTGTGATTTCCTTGATAGCTCCGTTGTCAAGACTAATTACTTAATTACTATGTTCTGCTTTGATTAAAGTCATTGGTAGATGAAGTAAATGAAAATGTGTTTAGTGTTCCCACAAACATCTGTGTGAATTTCACATTAGCATGAATTTCTCATCTAAGATTTGGGTTCAGCATGTATTTGTTTATGACTCTGCCTGGTTAATACAACCAAAGTAAGTAGCCTTGAGTATGGAAGGACCAACAGAGCTGTAATTAATTTGTTATTTTCTTTTGAGGACACTGCTTGGTTCTTTGGCTTTTTGCCTGGCTAATACGTTTTATATGTACAAGCATACATATAAAATAGTAAAATTAACTTTTGTTGAGTGGTTAATAGGATGATTCTCAATTTTATAGTATACCTTGAGTATATGCCCATATTTATGCAAATTATCCAGATTTTGATGCCTTCCTGTATTCCCTATATTGGTATTCAGAAAGATATACTGCTGAATCTTTTAATCTGATAGGTTATTAGAAAAACTTCTTCAGAAATAGACTGACATGGGGAGGTAATTAATGTGAACTTATTATCTTCCACAGGCTTAAATTTATCACTTCTTCAAATAATGGATACTTCAATGTAACAAGGCCATGGGAGAGTTCAGAGGCATGGTGCCAACAATGCTATTCTCTCCCCTTTGTGGAAATATGTAAAATCTACATTTGTTTTTCAGTTTTTTCCCTCCAAAACTGGACTAAAAAAATTCTACTGTTAAAGTCATTAAAAGTTATACAACAAGTTTCAGTTACACAACTGAAGAATTGGAACTTTTCAGAGTCAAGTACCAAACTGGGCATGGGTTAAGGGCTGCAATCCTAGCTACTGAGGTTGAGGCAGGAAGATTGCTTTAGCCCAGGAGCTTGAGGGTGCAGTGAGAGATGTTTGCGCCATTGCAGTCCAGCATGGGTGACAGAGTGAGACCCTCTTTAAAAAAAAAAAAATAATAATAAAAAAAGTCAAGCACTACATTGGTCATGGTGGCTCAGGCTGTAATCATGGGAGGTTAAGGGCTTGAGGCCAGGAGTTCGACACCACCCTGGGCAACATAGCAAGACCCCACTTCTATAAAAACTTTTTAAAAATTAGCCCAGCTGGTGACATGCTACTGTAGTCCCAGCTACTTGAGAGGCTGAGGCAGGAGAATTGTTGGAGCCCAGGAATTTGAGGTTACTGAGCTAATGATCATGCTACTACACTCCAGCCTGGACAACAGAAGCTATTGTCTCTTAAAAAAAAGAAAAAAATTCATCAAACACTAATGGTAATGTGTTTTGGTGGTGGATCACACAGAGCATTTGCACCCTGTAGGGCCTAAGAATGGAAGGGATGCTGAGCAGCATGACCTTTTAGTGGGGGGCCCCAAGGCCAAAGCCCAAGGAGCTGTTCCCTGCTCATCTTTTCCCCAGGATGGAGATCGTAGGATGGAATTCATCCTGATCAGGGAACACTGGTCTTTTACATCAGGTATGAGAATTACTGTTGGAAGCATCACTTTCCCCACCAGATCGTGAAGACAGAGCGGTGCTTCTGGAACGCTGGGCAGCAAGCATGTGCCTGCTAGGTAGGTGCAATGAGCAGTGGGCCGGAGTGAATGGATGTAAGGAAAGTAATCACATTCATTGGCACCTTTCTGGAAGTTTGGGGAAAAGTTAAGGGAACTTTTATTTCACTTTCTTCTTGTTAGCTAACCATGAGATTAATGAATTAACGATAGGCATTTTATTGGGTACTTGGTAAGGAAGAAATGCATATCACGGCTTCAACTAATGAAACCTTCATATTACCTTCTTTATCTGAGTGATAAGCAGCCTATTTTGCATGAAGTCAATTTAGGAAGTAAAAGTAAATTTGTGGGGAGGGTCTTGGATCAGTTATTGTTACTATTTTGTTTTCTTTGAGACAGTGTCTTATTTTGTTGCCTTTGGTAGAGTGCTGTGGCATCATAACTTACAGCACCTCAAACTCTTGGGCTCCAGTGATCCTCTTGCCTCAGCCTCCTGAGTAGCTGGGACTACAGGCACCCTGGCTATTTTTAGGGACAGGGTCTCACTCTTGCTTAGGCTGTCTAGAACTCCCAAGCTCAGGCAATCCACCTACCTGGGCCTTGCCCAGCCTCCTGTTGCTCTTATAATGTATATTTTGTATTCAAAAATCCCCAAAGGGAGTCTTCCAACTTAGACTACCTACTCTACTGGATAATAGAATGTCAAAGAGAAGAATAACATCACCTCTGAGCACTAAAGAAGGTGCATGTCTGAATAGTAAATAGTGGTAGTTTTTCTGTTCATACCTTGACTTTATATAGTAGTGGAAAGTGCAAAAATGAGGTTATCAGCCACTTATTTATAGAGGCAAATATTCTTAACATTTCCTTTGACAGATGGGGAGACTGGGACTTGGGTGAGCTGGGGCTAAGAAACAGAGTCGGGTTCGTTTCATTTATTTATTTATTTATAAAAGTTTTAAAAAGTGTTTACTGATTGAAAAATAACATAATAAACCAAAAAATGTATGTTAGATCAATAACACGTTTTATGAAAAAATAACTATTTCCCAAAACAAATTTTAAAAATTTATTGAGAAGAATATTTTTACATTTTTGCAAATATCCTTAATGTCTAATTCAAATAGCCAGATTCTTAAATCTACTTCTGCCATCTGTTATAATATACTATTTGGAGTGAAATACTGCATATGAAGAAAATCTTGCCTCATACAAATATGCAAAAGGAAGTAGTTTGCAGGCCACTACAGAAGATCCTGAGTACTCTCAAGGGTTTTCTGGTTTGTTTTTTTATATTTTTGTTTGGTTTTTTTTTGGAGACAGAGCCTCAAGCTGTCTTGTGTTCCTGGGTAGAGTGCTATGGCATCACAGCTCACAGCAACCTCCAACTCCTGGGCTCAAGTGATTCTCCTGCCTGCGCCTCTCAGGTAGCTGGGACTACAGGCACCTGCCACAACGCCCGGCTATTTTTTGGTTGTAGTTGTTGTTTGGCAGGCCTGGGCTGGATCGAATCCACCAGCTCAGGTGTATGTGGCTGGGGCCTTAGCTGCTTGAGCCACAGGTGCCGAGCCTCTCAAGGATTTTCATCCCACACTTTTGAGAACCATCATTTTAGGTTTTTACTATGGTCCACAGACCAGCAGAATCAGCATCATAGGACATTTGTATTTAATGTAAAAGTTTGGCCCCATCCCAGACCAGTGTCCCAGGTGTCTGCCCTGTGGCAGAGAGATGAATGAGATGAGCCCCTCTCCCGTCACTTCCCCTCTCTCCTGTGGATATAGAATCTCCTGATTGGGCAGGGTGCAGCAAACCACCTGATCCTGAGCTTCCCTACACACTGGGTTTCTTGCAGGCAGAGTCTGCATTTAGATGTTTGAGTGGCCCGGCAATAGGTGTGGGTTAAACTGTCCCACATAAGCCACATAAGGCAAGTCTGTAATGGGTTAAAAATGGCTTTTGCTAACACAAAGGCAAAAAGGGAACTGGACTCCCCTCTGAGACAGACTCAGAGCCTGTTTTGGAACAGTTTCTCTGAAGTTATGCTCCCGTTAAGCCCACGTGGTCAGAGACTTACAATCTCTCCGCTGGAGATAGGACCAGAGGTTGACAGGTGTTAAAAACACATTGTCTTTGGAGCCTAAAGGTCTTTGCCTTGTGGAAGAACAAAGTCATTACTCCATTATGAGGCAAACTAAGTGTGTGCTTGAGGGATTTTGTTTCCCCTTCTTCCCCAGGAGTTCTTTGTGATTTTTATTTGGATACCTTGTTTAAGAATTAACATGTCTGAGAAGAAAAAGCAGAGGAAATTGTGCTGATTTGTGGACTTGATGTCTCCTCACAAGTTAAGGTTAGATAGAAAGTGTTAGAGATCATAAATTGTGTACGTGACCACCAGTGTATATAAGGTAGTCAAGAATAAAGATGTTTCGCTACAGGCCATCCCATGCGATATAGTCTGTTTCTTGTTTACTCTTAATAATTACAGGAACGAGCTTATACCCAAGGCAAAGCTGCTGTTCTTTCGTGCCTCTGGTCACGCAACAATGGGCTTCCCCATGGGACTGCCTCTCCAGCCTCTATAATTAAAGCTGGGCTAGCCCTGCCTGAGGAGCCAAGGGTTTTATAAAATTACTTCTGACCCGGCTTGGTGGCTCATCCCTATAATTTACTTCTGACCCGGCTTGGTGGCTCATGCTTATAATTCTAGTATTCTGGGAGCCTGAGGTAGGTGGATTGCTTGAGCTCAGGAGTTTGAAAGCGGCCTGAGCAAAAAGAGTGAGACCCCTAAAAATTAAAAAAAAAAAGAAAAAAACAAAAAAACTAGCCAGGTAACCAGGTATGGTGGCAGGCATTTGTAGTCCAAGCTACTTAGAGGAGGCTGAGGCAAGAGGGTTGCTGGAGCCCAAGAGTTTGAGATTGCTGTGAGCTGTGACGCACTCTACCCAGCACAACATAGAGAGACTGTCTCAAAAATAAAAATAAAAATTTATCTGCAGATCGTGCAATGTGTGCAAATACTACCTAAATGTGTGCACATGACCACATCCATGCTTTCTCAGTACCTTGCTTCTTTTGCTTCTGTCTGCCTCTTCCTCTTCTCCCTCCTTTCTCATCAGCTACCATTGCCTCAACTCATAGTATCTTGTTGATACCATGTATATCTCCTATACAGATCTGTATATTATTTAATAATAGTGAGATCATATTACACACTCTTCATCTTGCTTTTCTCCAAGAATATTTACTCCAGAAATCCCCCCTGGGGCATTGGATAAACATATCCTAACACACAGGACATATGTATGGGTGCTTTGTAGTTCTGCAGAAGAAATCCCCAGGAGTGGAATCTCAGATTACTCCTATTTTTAATTAACACAGTAATTATCAGATTGCTTTCCTTAAAGTCATCCCATCTTCACTAGTAATTCATGAAGATGCCCTTTTCTCTGTCTCCTTTTAGCTTTGGCTGTTAGACCCTCTTCATTTTTTGTTAGTATGATTAGTGAGTGTAAAATAATACTTTGTTACTTTAATAGCACTTTCCTGAACCTAAGTGATGTCTTGCATCTTTCCACATATTTCCTGGTCATTTGGGTTTATTCTTAGGTCATTTGCCTACTCATATTTCTTGTCTATTTTTCTGTTGGGTTGTTTTGTCTTTTTCTAGTCAGTCTGTAAGAGGTCTTTGCGTGTTAAAGTTGTGGCTAAAGAGTCTGAAGAGACTTTTCTTCCTTTCTGCACTGTAGGGGCAGTTGAAATGAGCTTTAGCAGAGCCAGGCAGGTACTAGGACCTGTGACCAGGCTTTAGATACTGACTCTGAACAGAAGATTGTATTGAGCCAGAATACAGCCACGTGTGGAGGACTGAGAAAGTGAGGCAGTTCTGTACCATGCTGCCTTCCACTGGTTAAGACCTCCGAAAGTGAAGGGCTGTCCAGGCAGAGCATGTCCCTCTGCCACCCTCGGAGGGGCAGCGCTATGCTGGCCGACAGTTGTGGTGCAGCTTGTCTTGGCTTAGGTGAGGCTTCACATGAAGGTAGAAGGATTAAGACATCAAAATCAGTGCCTGTCACCCTTGTGCCCAGCTTTACTCATAACAGATGGATGGCATCCACGTGTGTGGCACTCCTCTGAGCAGTCCAGATTTTTTAAAGAACCCAGAGACAACTTGCACGGAGATAAAAGATGTGACAGTAATTCACCTCCAGCACTGTTCACCTCCAGCACTATTAGGGACCCATCAGGAATAATAACTCTCAGGTTTTGGCCCAATTAAGAGAATCTGCAGGTTATGTGTGATTGTCATCCCCTGCTGGAGAAAGTATATCAAAATACAAAGTAATGGTCTTAATATTATAGGAAAAGTTTAAATCTCTTTTGATTTATAAAATAAATCATAAAATTCATTATAGAAGTCACTCCACTTTTGTATATGTCTAATAATAAAAAGGGAACTCTGAGGAGATAAGGTTCAATGTAGAAGGAAACAATTCTTTTAAAAGGGAGAAAGTATAGGAAAAATTTTAGGTAAAGTTGGATAATTAGAAAGATTTCTGGCAGGATACAGGGGGCTCACACATGTAATCCTAGCACACTGGGAGGCCAAGGCAAGAAGATCACTTGAGGACAGGAGTTTGAGACCAGTGTGAGCAAGAACAGTACCCTAGCTGTGCCAAATCCCCCCCAAAATTAGCCCAGCCCGGTGGCACATACCTATAGTCCCAGTTATTTCAGAGGCTGAGGCTGGAGGATTGCTTGAGCCCAGGAGTTGGAGGTTTCAGTGAGCTATGATGACACCACTGTACTCTGGCTGGGAGAACAGAATGAGACTCTGTCTAAAACAAACAAACAAAACCCCAAAGGTGTTTCTAAGACTAAAATCTTGTTCTACTTAACTAACCATAATGTTACATAACCATAATATTAACTGACCATAAAAATATTCCTCTTGAAGGGGGTTTTTAACTCCTCATCCCATCAACCTCCACTTTTGGGACTTAAGCAATTTAATAAATCTCTTGAGGGGAAATGTAATTTCTAAAGACTTTTAAAGCTAATTAGTCATCATGAATAACCATGATGACTAATTACTCTGATTATATTTTCCTTTCTTAGTTAAAAGTATTGAGCAAGTTTTATATCTTGTAGAGGGGGCTGTTTAGTTGGGATAAGAACTAAAGAAAACTAATTTTATTTGTTTTATGCCTCATGTATCTATAAAAGGGTCAGAAAAAATGAACAACAGAAAGGCACGGCACTAGTAGTATTTCCAGTACCTATCTTTAAGGCTGTTTGAATGAATTTTTTACTGGGCTGCCTGTCCTCTGAATTTTGTTCTAGCAATTTGGATGATTCATCAGACCTCCGGAGTCAACGCTATGTGCAGTTTCTACCCCTCCCTGGCACTTGGGTTAGTTGGAAATTTTGAGGCAATGACAGGGACCCCCCAAGGTCCTTGGGACAAGCCCACCATCTGATTTAAAGGTAAAAGTTTTAGTACACTGTTTTGCACGTTATTTCCTAAATATGCATATTTTTGAAACATTTTAACGGCTTTCAGTATAAGTTTTCTCATAAATAGGATTGTTTTTATAATGACAAAAACAGATATTTTATCTTTAAAACATTACAGTCATTGAAAGCTTTTTAAAAGGCTGTCTACCGCAGGCACTTCTGGCCCTAAAGTTCTTAAGAAACAAAATTTTCATTCTCAAAGCTTTCTTTCCTTCTTTTCTTTTCTTTCTTTCTTTTTTTTTTTTTTTCTTGTTGGGGATTCATTGAGGGTACACAGAACCAGGTTCTCAAAGCTTGCTTTTCCGCTAATTTTGAAAGTGAGCTCTGCAAGCTGAGAAGACTACTGAAGGGAGCCCGGCTCTTCTTCTGAAGGGAGAACAAGACCTTTAAAAAAATAAAAAATAAAAAAAGCAAAGGAGACTATTAAAACAAATATAGAGATACAGCACTTTTTTTACCTGGTTATTTCTGTTCCAGAAGCTTGGTCTCCCACTACCCAGTATGAGCACTTGTAGGCTGGGGACCCGCTTGATATCCAAGAGAATTTCTAGTGTGGGAAGGGCTAGCTAGACATTTCTGTTTTTTCTCAGGAATCAACACTTTATACTGAATATTAAGAGGGAAAGCCAGGCACCTACCCGAACTAACCGTAGGATTCTTATCAGTGATGAAACAGACGGAGGCATGCTTTCTTCGCAGGCTGGCCGCGGCCACAGGAGGAGCGTGCAGGGACCCTTTCCCACCGGTGCGACGCGATGCGGAGTGAGGAGCTGCCGGGCGCCGCGGAGCAGGGCTGCGGACCGGACGACGCGGGGACGCCTCCCGGCCGCCTGGGGGCGCCGTACTCCGAGGCCTGGGGCTACTTCCACCTGGCCCCCGCGCGCCCGGGGCAGCCTTCGGGCCACTGGGCCACGTGCCGCCTGTGCGGGGAGCAGGTGGGCCGCGGCCCAGGCTTCCAGGCGGGGACCTCGGAGCTGTGGAGGCACCTGAGGAGCGCGCACCGGAGGGAGATGGAGGGGAGCGGCGCCCGGCGCTCGCCGCCCCCCACGTCCTGCCCGCCGCCGCCCTGCCCCGCCGCGGCCGCCGAGGGCGACTGGGCGCGCCTGCTGGAGCAGATGGGTGCTCTGGCCGTGCGCGGCAGCCGGCGCGAGCGGGAGCTGGAGCGGCGCGAGGCGGCCGTGGAGCAGGCGGAGCGTGCCCTGGAACGGCGGCGGCGGGCGCTGCAGGAGGAGGAGCGCGCCGTCGCCCAGGCTCGTCGCGAGCTGCAGGCCCAGCAGGAGGCGCTGCAGGCGCGGCTGCGGGAAGTGAACCGCCGGGAGGGCGCAGCTCTCAAAGAGGACCCGGAGGGCGACAGAGACGGCTGCGTCATAACGAAGGTCTTCCTGTAGCGGTTTGGTCCTTTCCCCCACTCCACGCCTGCGCTCCTCCAAATTGAGCCGTGGTTTGGGTGCCTCAGCCTCGCCTGGGACAGGGGTGCTGACTCGGAAACTCCAAAATGCGGGGCTCTCCACGTGATGCTGACCTTCAGTTTGAGAAGCACTTAGGATGCTGACACAGAATCAAAAACTGCGCCCTCAGTGGGGGCACCTGGGTGGCCTTACGTGCGCATGCGTGTAGGGAATGTGGCGCACGGGGGAAGCCTGAGCGCTCCAGCAAGTCTCCCGAGCCCAAATCACCTGGCGGGCCCCTTACCGCTGGAGAACTGAAGACGTAGAAAGGACAAAAGCTGCTTTTCACACCAAAGACTTCACACCACATGTGCCTATACATCTGGCAGCCCAAGGTGGAGGGCACGTGCAAAAGAGGATAAAGTGTTTTACCCAGTCTTTACTCATTTCCTAATGCGTAATCTGCCCAGCACCAAGTTCTGAAAAGGGGACCTTGGGTTTCCATGAGTGCTCTTTACCCCATCGTCTCTAGCGCCTCATGGGTAGTCCCGGAGCCCCTAGCTTTATTTGATCCTTCCACATTGCCCAGCCAATACCAGATGCGTCATGTCACAGCGCAGCTGTCTTGCCCTTGGTTCACACCCAGTGGCAGGGTCTGAACTCTATTTCTCCTCTTTCAAGCATCTGCTTTTTTGCCAGCCAGACACCACCTCATCCTCTTGTCACTAGGATGGGCGATTCCTTCCTGACGTCTTCACAGTCCTCACCTCTGGAGCAAAGGAGAAAGCATCCTTCCCATCTAAGGCCAGGTCTTCCTGTTATGTCTTCATACCACTCCCCTTCCTCATTTACTGGGTCTTTGCTCCATTAATATTCTTCCTTTCTCTGTCTCATTCCCTGCCTTTCCCCAGGCTCTTCTCCCTTGGCAATGCCTGGTCTCCTTTATACTGAAGACTCAGTCCAAAATGGTCAGGTAGTCCTTTGCGGCCTGTGGTCCCCCTCCCCAGTTTTTACTCCTTCACTCCTCAACTCTTTCAAGGCCACCGCAATCTTCTAATGTTCAAATGTGACAATTTATTTTCAGCCTTCAATTGGTTATTCTCTCCCGTCTTCAAATTCCTTTCTTGGGAAGTGGATCATGCTTTCCCTCCAAAGAATTCCTTTTCCTGATATATACTGGTTCCCAGTTTTTTCTCCATCTTCTCTCTTTTTTTTTTTGTTTTAAATTTTTTTCTCATTTATTTTTATGTTGAAAAATTCAACATAACAAATACCCGGAAAAAAAAAAAAAAAAAAAAAAACTAGAAAAATTTGAAAGGCTGGTACTATGTATACTCAAATACGTTCCAACCAGATTGTTAACATTTTGCCATATTTACTTTTCCTTCACCCCCGTGCAGGGGTGTAGATAATCACTTTTCACCCATAAGTATTTCAGCATATATTCCTAAGAACAAAGACATTGTTTTACATAATTATAGTATGCTTACCATACCTAGGAATATAAACAAAAGCCTCTAATTCAGCATCCTTAGTCAAAATTCGCGGGTTGTCTCAAGAACATCTTTTTGTCTTTGTTTTTAAAACCAGGTCCAGTCAAGGTTCATACATTGCTTTTGGTTATGGTTCTTCCGTCTTCTTTTAGTCTAAACTCTAGAACCACCTTCTTATATTTTTTTCCATGACACTTATTTTTGATGCATCAGGCCAGCTGTCTTATCCAATGTCCTATATTCTAGATTTGTCTGATTTTTTCATTGCGCCAATTTCTACACTCTTGGCTCATCTCCCTATACAGCTACAATAATCTTTTCTGTGCCAGGGACTCCCAAATATCTCCAGGCTTGTGTTGGTCCTTCATGTCCAATCCCTTGCTCCTGTCTGCTACTTGCATATCCTACCTCTGACATGGAAGGGGCAACTCCATTTAACTTGCATCCCACCCCTCCCCTGGGAACTGGGTTCTCACAGTGTTTTGGGCACATGCCACACACTTTGCAGGTTTTCTCATTCTCACGGCAGCTCCATGATAATACTGTACCTGTTTTGCAGCTACAGAAACCAAGCTAGAGGGATTAAGTAGCCTGTACAAGATCACAGCTGGTAATAGTAGAGGTGGGATCCAAATGCAGTCAGATGCCATGCCCCTAGCTACTGTACTGCCTCTGGAGAGCTCTGCTTCCCTTGTTACTTCCTGTTTCCTTCCTAACTCCGATAAGTAATTCCAGTTGGTGAATTAACTGGAATTGGTAACCTTTACTGAGTTCACCATGTGTCAGAACTAAATGCTTTGAGAGTAATTACTTGCCACACAATAACCTTGTAACATAGATGATACTATGCCCTTGTAGATGAGGCAGGCCCAGGGGCCCTAAGTAATGTCTTGAGAGACACAGCTGGGAAGAGGCAGAATGGGATTTGAACTCATCACTGAATCCTAGGCATTGGCTCTAATAAGCCGATTGCTACAAAATATTGTACCTGCCTTCCTTCTGATGCCACCTGCCGAGCCCAGGCCCCACTTAGCATTTATCTGGGATTCATCTTCCCATCTTTGTCTTCTCCTACCCCCACTACCTGACACACAACTGAGCCAAAGACAGTTACCTTAGGTAACACTGATTAATTGCATCACTTTTCCTGCTCAAAAGCCCCAAGATCACCCATTACCTACTTATAGTCTAAGCTTTAATACTGGCCCAACATTTAAGTTCCTGCCCTTCTGCAGTGCCAGTCTAATTGTCCCCTCACCTATGCACACTGTATGCTCTTCTTCCTGACTTGCTTTGCTGTTGGTATCTCTGCCTCTTAAAAAGCCCCTTCAATCTCCTTGAGTACAAAAAATCCTACCCATTTTCTAAGAGCATGAAGCTTTCCTTGATTTCTCATTTCAAGGCATTTGCTTACTTCTCTGGACTCCTAGCATTCTGTATCTCACTACCCTCCAAACAGGCCATCTGGCATGTGGTAAGTAGGTTTCTGTTTTACAGCTAGACGCTGAGCCTTGGAGGGTAATTGATTCATCCTAACCACACAGTGCCTTGCATACAATAGCTGCTCAATAAATATTTGAGGTGATGATCCCATTCAATGTGTTTTAAGATTTTATAAGTTAGTTTTTCTGTAATGATTTATCTTTAATTCTCTGTGTAAAATTTGTAACAAAAGGCTACAAGGAAATAAAGTAATAACTTTTTAAGCTGTTAGTCAATAAGGATTTATGAAGTGCCAGTTTGGGGCTGGTCAGCTATTGCAGCATGTAAAACTTTTATAATTATACAAGTAACACAAATATATTGCCCTAGTCTCAGAAGAACAACAACAACAAAAAACATCCCCCAAAGTATGGTTACTTTAGTAAAACTATTAATGGTTTAATGTATTTTCTTTTGCTTTTGCAATTTTGATATTACTCTAATAATATTATAAGTAATGTCTTTGGAGACACAGCAACGAAGAGGCAGAATGAGATTTGAACTCTTACTCTGTTAAATATTAGAATTTAATGTCATGTGGATTTATAAGTTAGGCTATATGATCTGAATTTGAACTTTTTAGAAGGAAGAAAAGACCTCTGCAAATGTTACTCTTCTATTCTACCAATTGAGAGAACTATTAAAGCAAAGACTTAGAGTCTTAACCACTCCCTTAAGAAAGAGCTGGGCGGTGCCTGTGGCTCAGTGGGTAGGGCGCCGGCCCCCTATGCCTAGGGTGGTGGGTTCAAACCCAGCCCAGGCCAAGCTGCAACAAAAAAAAATAGCCGGGTGTTGTGGTGGGCGCCTGTGATCCCAGCTACTCGGGAGGCCTGAGGCAAGAGAATCGCCTAAGCCCAGGAGTTGGAGGTTGCTGTGAGCTGTGTGACTCCATGGCCCTCTACCGAGGGCAATAAAGTGAGACTCTGTCTCTACAAGATAAAAAGAAAGAAAGAGAGCTAATGGGAGCCTACTGGCCAGTTCAGGGGACAGGAGAGAACACTTGGCAGGATAGCTGCCTGTGGGAGTCAAGGGAAGAGGTTTTATTTGCGCTTTATACGCTTCTGCACTGTTGCAACTTTTTATACTAAGCATGAATTATTTTTATAATTAAAAAAATCATTTTGCAAACAAAACCCCTCTATCATCAGCATTCAACTTCCTTAGTTAAAATCTCAACACAAGCATGAAAAGCCTAGAAAGAAATATTCAATGCCATTGTTTAACAGATGAGGAAAGAGCCTTAGAGTAAGTTGTCTACTCTCAGAAAGTAGTGGCTGTGGCTAGTCACCTGACGGCTGCCTTCTGAACAGATGTTCTCTCTGGCCTCAAGGGCTCTGCTTACTCACCTGGCAAAGCACACAGTCCATTGGAATCCTGATGTCAGCTAAGAGACAGGATTTGAGCCTGCAGAAGTAGGTTCAGGGGATTGAATTGGCCTCTCTTGAGTCATCACTGCTGATTGGTGAGCATGGCAACGCCTGTAATGGCAGCATTTCCCCCCCGTTTATGGGACTGGGCTGCTGGTGGCACCACTCCGTGCTGCCTTTGAGAGCGGGCATGCAATGGTTGACATAGGTGAATGGCCGGAACTGGGGTGCAGAGTGTAACCCTACAACTCAACTCCTTAATGCTTGCTGTGATGTAAGTGTTCATTTCTTCAGATTGAAATATGGCAGGGAGGATGGCGGTGTAGGGAAAGCAGGGTAATAACCAAACTGGAAAAGGCTAGAGCCATCAAGCACCCTAGGGCTGCCACGCTCAGAGAAGAGTGTGCTATGGAGAGGGCTGGGTTTCCACTTTAAACCACTGTCCATGTCCTCAACGTCTCAGAAGGGATTCATAAACACTGGGGGGTTTGGGTTTTGGTTTGCAGCTACAGAGTCATCCAGGAATTCTGTTTGTAAAGGTTTGACCTTCTTACCTTTCAACAATCTGTACCTGCTTCTTTGCCTCTAAAAATGGATGAGGGGATTATTCAGGCCCCTTCTGGGTCTAATATGCTATAACTACATGAAGTACTACAGTAAAACGCCAATCAACAATTTAGCAAATTAGTTGCTATTTAATTGGATTTTCATGTAAGTGCAGATTTAGAAGGAAATGTTGAAAGTCACACATATATGTGCTTATTATTAAAAATAATAGTAGTATCAAAAACAAGAAATTTGATATCCACCCAATACAACAGTATTAAGGCCCTAATTCTGTCAGATTCACACCTAGAACTATAAACATGCTTGACAATGATCAGCACAACTTCTTTTTGTCCTCTTAACACCCAGCAAGCAAGGTAGGTCTTAAGTCCAAGTTTTACAACACTTCAAAACAGGGGGGTGTCCTGCTGACGGCATACAGCTATTAACAGTAAGCAGATTGGAAAATCCAGTCCCTGGATCCCTTCACATCTATGGCCAGCTGTTTCCTTTAAGGCCTCTCTTCTAGCTGCATATTCAGCAGTGCTAGGACTTCTGGATCTTGGCCCAAGTGCTCTAATGCTTGGGTTGACGTTGGCTACTTCCCACCATGAGCTCTGGGGTTGGGGACAGCCAGCCAGCGTTCCCAGAGGAAGCGAGGTCAGCCTTTGTATTAGTTTTCTTCTGTTGCTTAGAACTTCAAAGAACATTTATCTTACAGTTCAGCAGGTCAGGAGTCCAAAAGGGATCTCAGTGTTGGCAGGCTGTGCTCTTTTCTGGAGGCCCTAAGGGAGAATCTGGTTTTGCCTTTTCTAGCTTCTAGGGACTGCCCACATTTTTTGGCTGTGTCCTCCTTAGAAGGGGCTAGGAGTGTCTTTCTCACATTGCATTACCCTGCCACACCCTTCCACATGGCAAGGGCCCTCTTTAAGGTTACCTGAGTAGCAACCTAATTCTATCTACGTTAGTCCCCCCCAACCCTGCCATGTAACATATTGACAGGTTCCATATTTTGGTAAGGTTAGGGTGCTATGAGAAAGGGATATTCTTGATTGGGTAACCCTTCTTCTCCCCAAATTAACACTTCAGAAGGGGTTTATCTCTCTGCCCAGTGCAGGGAATGATCATAGACTTTTCTGGGACACCTGGAGGGTGGGTGTCAAGGATGCTTGTGAAGGAAGTATCAGAGGCTTCCACAGGACAGAGAATGTTTGAAAATGTTCGCGCCAAGATCTGTTTGACTAGGAAGCCTACAAGATGGTGTGCAAGGAGTTGGTTGACTAAGACTGTGGAGTTAGGTATGAAATTAAAATCCAAGTTTTCAACCGCTTATGTTAGGGTCCCCTAGGCAACCACCTAGTCTTCCAGTTTCCTCGTCTGTAAACTGGAGATAATAAATGCCTTACAGGGTTGCTGTAAGGTGGAAGATATTATTTAGGGAAATTCTGACAGTATGAACCCAAAAACTATGACTTCTCTTTCTCTTATCTGAATGGGAGCACAAAACCAATCCTGAGCAGCCTACCCCTTCCCCCCAAACTAGCAGGTTCTTTAGGAGGATTCCTGAGAGCAGCTACATGTTAGCCACAAAGATTTGCCAAGTCATTCTTCTTCATGATAGAATTATTTTTCTATCGAAACAAAAATTTCATACTTCATTTGCCAAATGAGCTGCTTTAGCCTAACTCTGCATGACTTGTGACTACCAAGTAATCTGACAACTCTCACAGTGAATATATAACCCATCCATGAAAGCAGTTTTCCCATCAAAGCAGTCACCTTGGAAAACTTATATCCAAAATGCTTAAAACATTTCTGGAACTCCTCCGTAGACAGTGGAATCTCTATCACATTCTCTAAAATGACCTTAAATTGGCAAATATTAATGTTTCCAGGATAAATTTGGTTTTTACAAAGAGCTGCCAATTACTCAGAGGTGAATTTCTCAGTATAGTGACTATGGTAGCTGATTAGCCAGATTAACATATCTAGTTAATAGGGTGAGATTATAATAAAACAATAATTATTTTAATGTGGCTCATAAATTGGTCTTGATAGTATTGTATATTAAGGTTAAGGCAGCAATGGTCACGGTAAAGATTAAAGCCCATTTTAGTTGGTTTATGATGTGAATGAATTCAGATAGCACTGGGAGTCATTATATATTTAAATTGTATTAAATGTTTCTTTTTATGAAAATCTTAATTATGACATTCTCTGAAATCTGATTTCATAGTATTAAAATGAGGCTTTAAGGAAAAACATTAAATGGTAATGAAAGCTTTATCCTTTCAGTGTATGGTCTCGTGGGCTTTTGGTCAAGATAAGTAATGATCAGACGAATGAGCTGGCAACCTTCCTGCCCTCTGAAGTCTCCTAGTAATTGGAAGCTAAGTAAAATGTTGTCACGTGTTAAAATACATTTAATAATATTCCTCTGTGTCTGTGCAATGAAATCCCACGGCATTCTAAAAGTGAGGCAGAATTTCCGAAAAGCCATTTTTACTCAGCAGGCAGAGACAGTTTGCCTCCATTCACGTTAACATTCCCAACTGCGTCTGCTCTTCATACTCCAGGGGCTCTTTGATTGACAAGTTCTCCATCAACTCCAGTTGCCAGTGACCTGATGCATGTTGCATTTTTTTTTCCTGTGCAGTCATGTACCACATAGCAATGTTTTGGTCAATGACAGACTGCACATACAAAGTGATGTCATAAAATTATTATTCTGTATTTTGTCTATACCTTTTCTGTGTTAGGATACACAAATACTTACCATTGTGTTACACTACGAATTGCCTATAGTATTCAGCACAGTAACACGCTGCATGGGTCTGTCACCCAGGAACAACGGGTATACTGCATAGCCTCAGCGTGTTGTAGGCTGTGTGCCTACCCCATCTAGGTTTGTGCGAGCGCACTGATGTTCACACACATTGCCTAATAATACATTTTTCAGAACGTACCCCCATTGTTAAGCAAAGCATGACTGAACTTCAATAATCTATGACTCAGATTTAAAACCATAAAACCCAAGATGTTGGGGAAAGTACCTTCAACTGTCTTTAGGTGTCAGGTGCGTAAGTGCTTTCTGGCTGCTTGCCAAACACATACCTCTGTCTTACAGCTTTGTAAGATGGCTTTTGTACCCAATCTCTGACACCTCCTACATTCCCTTGAGATTTCTATCTTCTTTTGCCTGCTCTTTGAAAATATGCCAAATTAATAAATAATCTTTCACATGACAAGTTAGAGGGTTTTTGAGTCGGGTGAACAATAACTTCTCGTAAGTTCACGGCTAAAATAAAAATAGAACATCAGAAGTATAAATGTTTTCATTCTGTGAGGATAAAAGTGCTTCCTCAAGGTACTTAATACTAGAAAACCATTTCCATTTTACTCTGATATTGATGGTTTATTCTGTTCTCAACTTGTCAGATTCTCATGTTCTGGCAAAAATACAAGATATTAGATTTCTTCAACTTCAGCAACTTGTGGCCCCACTTAAACATTTAAAAGCTGGTTGGGCACACTGGTTCACACCTGTAATCCTAGCACTCTGGGAGGCTAGAGCAGGGGGATCACTGGAGCTCTGGAGTTCAAGACTAGCCTGAGCAAGAGCAACACGCCATCTCTACTGAAATTAGAAACATTAGTCAGGCACTGCAGCATGTGCCTGTAATCCCAGCTACTCAGGAGGCTGAGGCAAGAGGATTGCTTGAGCCCAGGAGTTTGTGGTTGCTATGGGATACCATAATACCTCAGCACTCTACTGAGGGTGATAGAGCAAGACTCTGTCTCCAAAAAAAAAAAAAAAGTAAAAGCCATTAAACTAGTAAATCTTTACTGTGTGAATAAACTATTATTTAAAATATTAGACACAAAACAATTTTATGCAGAATCCAAATTGTACATGATTCATATTTATGCTTCTAAAGTAGAAGCTCACATTTGTACTATTTCTACAGTTTACAAAATGCTTTTTGTATGTATTTCCCCAGTTGCTATTCAAGACAAACATGTGAGATAAATATTCTTATTTTACAGATGGAAATAAACCCAGACATTATTCAGTACTTTAACCAGTATATAGTATAGCCCTGAGACGTTAGATCTGCAAAAGGGTTTAATAATGCAAAAACCACATATATTTAAATTTTTATCACCATTTTTGAGTTCCTAATTTTTTTTTGAGTTCCCCATTTTTTTTAACAAAAGAAAACTATGAAAAAAAAGTTTTTCCCAATAAAATAATGGAAAATATTACAGTCCATCTATACTAACCCAATGAGTAACATTCACCAGTAGCAAAAATCTCTTTGGGGGATTCTAATTCTATAATGTTACCTATCTATACACAGAGCACTAGCACCAGTATCATATTTAAACCAGTTATTGTTTTCCCTGTTTTAGAGAAAATAATGCAGGGCAATCCTGCTGCCTCCAAGTCTAATGTGTATATATATTAGACTATATATGTTAGACTATATTGTGGGACAGAAAGATACCTAATCCAAATTTGGAGTTATAGGGCCTAACTATGCCAGCATAAACCTTGTAGGGACTTAATCTGTTCATGTATCTTATATGTAGTCACAATTTATTTTTCTTTCCCCATTTCTCTTTCTGCCTATATCCTTTAGACTGGAAATTCTAATATGTAGTCTTTCTTAATTATCTTCATTATTGTATAATTTTTATTTTTAGAATTTTCCTTTCCTTATTTCTATTTTTTTTTTTTTTTTAGAGACAAAGTCTCACTTTGTCACCTTCGCTAGAGTGCTGTGGTGTCACAGCTCACAGCAACCTCCAGGTCTTGGGCTTAGGTGATTCTCTTGCCTCAGCCTCCCAAGTAGCTGGGACTACAGGTGCCCGCCACAAGGCCCAGCTATTTTTTGTTGCAGTTTGGCCAGGGATGAGGTCGAACCCACCACCCTCAGTATATGGAGCCAGCGCCCTACTCACTGAGCCACAGGGCGCCACCCCTTTCCTTATTTCTAAACCTCAAAGACATTTCTTTATAGTAGATGGGGGAACTGTAGCTTATATTCACTGCCAGAAAGGGGTTAGTTCCAGTGTTAATGTCCCAGCAAATGGCTGGGAGAAAAGTTGAACAGAAAGGGAAGAACAGTGATAGCCAGCAGAGCAGTGACACCTGCACCCAGAAAGCTGCACTACAATTCAGTATTTGAGGCTCTCCTTTGTTACCGTACTGCTGACTCAGTAAAATTCTGGCTGGTTACAAATTCAGAGTGTATCAGTATGTTTAACTCATTGATTTAACAAATCACTCTTTCTAATGTTACAGTGTTTTTACTGCATTTGGAAATATGTTCGGTAAGTATGTTGAGGCCTTAGCGAGGTATTCCTTTTGGACTAGAAATCAGATTTCTCTGGCACATTGCCCACAATGGTATTTTATCAACACTCAAATGCCAGCACATTGAATATTTCAATACTGTACTCAGTTGTTCCTATCTAAATAGTTCCGTTAGCTATGAAACAAAATCAAATGTAAATGCTGACTACACAGTACAAATCAACAGATTCTTCACAGAAGAAAGAAATAAAAGACTAATTTACTACAATATATCACCTGTTCATTAGTTCTTCAATAGTATAACTTAGGGCAGGCTACGTCAAGGTTAATGAAATTTATGCAAATTTACTACTGCCCATGTTTTCTTGACTTTTTTTTTTTGAGACAGAGTCTAACTTTGTCACCATCAGTAGAGTGCCATGGCATCACAGCTCACAGCAACCTCAAACTCTTGGGCTCAAGTGATCTTCTTGCCTCAGCCTCCCAAGCAGATGGGACTACAGGTGCCCACCACTATACCCAGCTTTTTTTTTTTTTTTTTTTTTAAGAGATGGAGTCTCTCTCTTGCTCAAGCTGTCTCAAACTCCTAAAGCTCAAACAATCCACTCGCCTCACCCTCCCAGAGTCACCACACCCAGCCTTTCTTGACATTTTTTTATCTAGGTTCTAAAGGGCTTAAACAAGGATGCATATGGTCAGAATTGTTTTATAAACTTATGATGCCTTTTTTTTGCTGTGCACTTTATAATACTGAATACATGGAGATGAGGACAAACATACACTTAAGTCATTAGTGCTTATATGAATTCTGCTTAGATAGCTAGTTGCTTATATGAATGTTGTTGTCATTTATGACAAGATAAAATAACTAAGTTTGATAAACTCTTCCATGCCCTGTGAACTTGAGTCCACTTACTACATAACTTGATTCAGTGACTATTTATTGATTTTAAAAATGGGTTTTAAAAGCTGCAAACCATACTTTATTACACATTTCTGAATCATGAAGGGGTAAACTGTGACACACCTCCCTTGTGCCACTGAATCTTTTGCAGAGAAAAGTTCTGCAATAAAATAAGGGTTTCCAAACTTTTTAAAAAAAAAAAAGCTTGAATTTTGTTCTGTGATTAACCATCATTCTACAGTCCCTTTTACCCAAGGCATAGTCCCTGGTGCATCTTTTTGAGGTTTAGTTTCTGAGAATTTTTCAGCAAACCTCTCTCGTGCTTTGTCCCAGTTTTTTTTGCTCTTGTTCTGGAGAAGGTGCACATCGTCAATTGAGGATGGCTTGCCTGTCCCCAAGCCTGCATGTGTTCGTCGAAGCTGAAGCTGAATCTGTCACCAAAAGTTGAGCAAAGGACTTATTTTAGAGTCGAAACACACTGAAATCTGCTATGTCCAACTTGGTACTCTACCTATAATATTTTTATTTATTTAAGATTAATGCAAAAGAAAAACCTGTTAAATGTATCAAATACATTGAGGAATATATACAACATTATAAATGGAACATAAACTCATTTTTCTATATTTTCTTTTCTGTTAATAAGCACAGCCAACTTTACAGAAACAGAGTGCTCCTTAAATAGCAATCATCAAATTTCATTTTGGTGCTATAGAGAATATCATTCCACTCTAACCAGAAATAAAGCCAATGGACACATTTAAAACTACTGTCCTACCCTCACCTAAGTAAGTGAACAGGAAGGTTAAACATTAAGAGTCTTAAAAGAGAATTTTATTATTTTTATGACAGGAGGGGAAGCCTTCCCACTAGTTTAAGAACATTAATAGCTATCAGTTACTGAGTGCTTAATGTAAAGAACCATGCTTAAAGGCTTTATCTTGAAGGCATCCCTGAAAAACAGTTCTTATAATCCCCATTTTTACATCAGAAAACTGATGTCTACCCAAAGCCACACAGCTAGTGGTTGGTAGGAGCACATATTTGAACCTAGGTTAGACTACAAAACTTTTGCATTATACCTCAATGACAATAAGAAAACTATTATATATGCATACCAATCCATCTATTATTTCTTCAGGAACCATGTAGTTATTATGAAAGTTCTGTAGTCAGGCTACTTTTTAGGGCTTTTGTGAAAGATAACCCAAACCTCCTATGAATTTTGAGGCCATACAGTTAGAACAATTTGTTTTCCAGACACACTCTCTGTATTGCTTGTTACATGCTCTAATTCTTGAACCTAACAGATTCTCCGGCTAATACAGAATCTGCCTGTTTGTTAAATAACACTGTGATTGTTCCTGCAATGTTCAGTACCAGGTATGGTAAGGAAGTCATTAAAAAACAACTAAAAGGCTTGGTGCAGTGGCTGACTCCTATAATCATAGCACTTTCGCAGGCCTAGGCAGAAAGACTACTTGAGGCTAGGAGTTCCACACCAGCCTAAGCAAGAATGAGACCCCATCTCTACAAAAAAATAGAGAAACCAGCCAGGCATGGTGGTACATGCCTCTAGTCCCAGCAACCTGGAAGGCAGAAGCAAGAGGATCACCTGAGCCCAGGAATCTGAGGTTGCAGTGAGCTATAATGCCACTGCACGCTAGTCCAGTGATAGAGAAAACCCTGCCTCTTTCACAGACACACACACACACACACAAAAAAAAAAAAAAAAAAAATCTAAAAGATACAAGAACTTTTGGCTCAGGAAATGGCACTTACTATCCTAGCTTTGACATGGGAAAAACTCTAAACAAGGCTTTCTAAGAACATAAAATATAAAACATGCATATATATTCGATAATTGTGTACATCACAAAGGTAGTAAGCATGTCTATTTTTGCTTGCTGCAATAATACTCCTAACACTTCAGGCAAACACTTGACATATTATGGTACATAGTAATGTCTGCTGTAAGAATGAATCAATGAATAGAAAATGTAAGTCTTACCGGAGTTTTCATTCCTCCACCATCCTTTCCCAGTCCCTCTCCTTTTTTCCAACCCATCTTCTCCAACATTTTCCGACCTTTATTGTTATCAGTGATTTCACTTTGAGAAAAATTGAGAGGATAGCTGATTTAGAACCCTTTAGGCCACATTTATAATAACTTCATGAATTAAAAATAATGAGTGAAACTCCTTTAGAAAACTGTTTGGCATTACTTAATAAAGTTGAAGGCACACAAATTCTACACCTATATATGCTACTCAACAGAAGAGTATATAGGTATGCGCCAAAGTACATAAGAATGTTCTTCTAGCAAATCTAACAGCAACAAACTAGAAACAATCCAGATGTCCATCAATGGTAAAACAGATAAACTGCACTACAGTCATACAATAGGATATCATACAACAATAAAATAATGTGAAACAAAAAGAATATATATGCAAAATAAACAGAGTTTAAGTTTAAAATAAGTGAAATTAACCTACTGCTGCCAGGTTGCTGGTTACCTTTGGGGAAGGCAGTGATTAAGAAAGGCCATAAGGAAGGCAGGCTTTTTTTAGTTTTTATTTTCCGCCTGCATCATGCTTTCATAGCTATGTATTTATAATTCGTGTACTTTCTGTACATAGGTTATACATTAATTAAAAGAGTAAAATAAAATAAAACCTCTAATTGCATTTTGTCCTATGGTTTTGTATTCTGCTAATTTTAGAATGTTTTAATTTTATTTACATTCTGTCTCATCTTTTCAGTTCTACAAAATATGCTATAATTAGCTTTTCAATAATAAACCAAACACTATCAGTATGTTTCATATTTCTATCTTCTTATTTAAATCTAATGTGTGTTGCTTAGTGTATCTAACTTTAATGTCATTGCATCAAATATAGTACTGATGATGGATCTGACTCCATCAATTATAAGATGAACTGTTATTTTATGTACCATTAAAAAAACACTGTCACCATTCGTAACTATAAAACTCTATCACAAGAAGTATCATCATAGAATCAATGAAACAGGATGTTTAATCAAAATTTTATAATTAGTTACCAGTTCTATATAAAAGTTTTCAATTTTAAATTGAAAACTCACAGCAACCTCCAGCTCTTGGGCTTAGGCGATTCTCTTGCCTCAGCCTCCCCAGTAGCTGGGGATACAGGTGCCTATCACAACTCCCGGCTATTTTTTTTGTTGCAGTTTGGCTGAGGCTGGGTTTGAACCTGCCATCCTTGGTATATGGGGCTGGCATTCTACTCAAAGAGCCACAGGCACCACCCTAAATTTAAAATCTGAGAAAGAAAAAAAAATGTAGCTAATGTACAATTAAATGCACAAATATTATCACTTTGTAGGCCACAAAATCACATTTTTCATCTATATTAAAGCTACTTCACCAAGAGAAAATAAATAAATGAAAGAAAAATAAATTTAAACAAAAATGTATTTCAGGGTCAACAAGAACAACACTGTTTCACTGTTAAAGTTACTAAAAAATGCCAGTTTATACCAATTTCTAACTACTCTAGGCTTCTTGAAATCTAGATATATTCTAGATATCTAATTTATAAAAGTATTATACTCACTCAACTGGTGGCTACAGTGTTAGCTCTGTAAACATGAATGTTTAAGTATATATGCTTGTGTGTATTCTCAATTCTCTTGGGAAATATAGAAGTCTTAACAGTAGAGGGACATGTAAATAGACTTAGTGTTTCCATCTTGTGCTGAAACTGTTCCTTTAAAGGCCACCTAGTAGGATATATAGCCCTGTAATTCAGACCACCCTATAAATGTTTTATGGAACAAAGTAAGTTGCAAGCAATTATAATTTAATACTTACGAATGAACGGATGCAGGAGCATCATCTCTTTGGAAAGTTCCTTCACTACCAATCTGCTCCCTTCGTTTTCCAGCTCTATCTTTGTATTTTGGATTTTTCAATGCCTTTTCATCTTCATAGTCTGTATTCTTAATAAACACAAAGTACCCAGAAAAAGGAAGCTGATAAATAAAAATGCAATGTCTATACATTTCCCTTACTTAGCAAATGAGGTTCAGTGTGGTTTTTATAAACAAATAAAACAAGCTATGATAGTTGTGATATTAGATATGCTATTTTTATTTTATCCTCTTTAAAATTTGTATATTATTTCAAGTTATACACATATTACAATATAAATGGTTAAGAAGATAATACGGTGAAAATATAGTATATTTTGACTTAATGCTGTATTCTTACATTGTCATATGAATTACCAGAATTCAAAGAAAATACAGAACTCCAGAGGTTGAAAAAAAAATCTATTTCCCCTTCTCTCTAAGGAACTAAAAGCTCCAAGGGACCTAAAATAGTTTGATACTGTTTCTTGGAAAGGAAAAATACAAAAAGACTTTTAAAAATGAGGAAAAGACAAACATCCTTTTACCTTGGCAATAACAGCTTTTTGCTTTGATACCCCTCCATTTATATGACTAATCAGTTAATCAATACTAAGTAAAGAGTACATCAAGCTCCAAGCTAGGGGATGGAATGCAAAGCAATTTATAATGCCAGAGGGGAAACACACATCATCTTTAGCGTGCTGTGGCTGTATAGTAGTATGGTTCAACAATAAAAGCAGACACAAGGTGTTACAGTGCACAAAGAGGAGGCAGTTGGGTCAGCCTGGGGCTCCAGGGAAGACTTCTCTTTCATTATTGCTTGCTGATCTTCATATAAAAAGAATATTTATCCACACAGATGCTAGGATCTGGAGACCAACTCAGGGAAAGTACTACAGAAGGTTTACATAGTTTTGCTTTTAAATAGAGGAGAAAAATATAAAATTAACTGTCCTAGTGAGTTTTTCCCCCAGAAGATAATGAAATTGAGCTAAAATTTGAGAAATGCTTTCTTCCTTTTTCATGTCTTCTATTTTCCTTCCAAATCAGCCTACCTTGACATTTTTTTTCTATCTATCATGATTTCTCTCCCTTAGTAAAAGCAGAAAAACAAAAAAATACAACTTTGCAGAAAAATGTTATTTTGGCAGTAACTTCTTTTTCCACATCTTCATGAAGTATAAAAAACACTGGGCAAATACACTTAAGACCTAAATACTGTATCTAGCTTTATTATTTAATAGTTGAAGATCCTAAGCTTTAGTTTCTCAGAAGTAAATTGGAAATACTAATTACCTTCTTGATCTACAAGATGAAATGATAACTTTTATTTATTTATTATTTTAATAACTTTTAAAAACTCCTCTACTGAAGCAGAATCAACAAATTATGAATGAAGTGTACAAGGTATTTTTGAGACATACATACATATGAAACTATTACCAACAGCAAGATAATAAACATATCCATCTCACTCAAAAGTGTCTTGTCCCTCTTTGTTGATCTAGCCCTACAGACCTCCCCTATACACATTCCTCCCCCCATGTCCAAGCAACCACTGATCATCTTTCTGTCACAATACATTAGTTTGCTTTCCTAGAAGTTTATATAAATGGTATAAGACAGTTCTCCTCGTTTCTTGCTTGTAGTTCTCAAAAATAACTATAGCATGTGCTGGGAATGCAAGATCCTAAGATAAGAAGGGACCAGCTGGAATAGCTAGGGCTCTTCTGTTCAGTCTCCACCTAGAAACAGGATATCCTTCAACCTTTTAGCCCAGTGAGCCACATAGCCCTGGGGTATACAACCCAGGGTAGGCTGCTTTCCAGGGTCTCTCATCTGCTGTGCAAGTGGGGCACACACGGTCAGGATTCCATGTGAATCCTGGTTTTTTGAAAAACAGAAATGGTTATTCAAATGTAGGCTGCTATTGTCATTTCACTATTACAACCTCAATAGTTTTTAGGTTAAGAATATCAGAACAATCCTAGCTAAGCCTTAGGGGACTGATGCACAATGAATCCTGGGCTTCTGTTCCATTGCTGCCTATCTTTAAGTAATAAATCTGCTTCATGTAACTTGTTGCATATGAATGTATTCTATCTCCCAGAACTCAGACAACTTAGAAACCAGTGCACAGTGAACTTGCTCTATAAGTGGAAGCATATTGTATATACTCGCGCTTTAGTCTGGCTTCTTTTATTCAACATAATTATTTTGAGATTCACTCAAGTTGGAGCTTACGTCAATTATTCCTACTTTTTAATTGCTAAATAGTATTTCAACATACGGATATATTACCATTTGTTTATCCATGTACAACCGACAGTTGAGTTTTTCCCAGTTTTTGGGTATTACAAAATAAACCCAACAACTATGATGAATATTTGCTACTAGTCTTTGTAATAAACGTATGCTTGCATTTCTCTTGGGTAAATATATTGGAAAGCAATGGCTGAATCATGATGTGTACATTTAACTTTTTATAACACTAACAAACTGTTTTCCTAAGCAACTGTACCATTTCGTATTCCTACCAGCAGTGTGAGTCCCAGTTCCTCTACATCCCGTCTAGTTCTCGTTATCGTCAGTCAGGTTTTACATTTTAGCCATTCTCACTGTGTAGCGATGTGCAGTGGTCTCTCACTGTGGCTTTCATTTGCAGTTCCTTGAAGACTGGTGATACTAAGCATATTCTCATGTGTTTATGTGCCATCTGTATATCTTCTTTGGTGGAATGTCTATTCAGATTTTTTGCCCAGTTTTTAATTGAGTTCCTTTCTTATTAATGAGTTTTGAGTTTTTAAGTGTTCTAGATGTAAGTCTTTTATCATATATATGATTTGCAAATACTTTTCCCAGTCTGAGGCTTGTCTTTTCATTTTCCTAATAGTATCTTTGGAAGAGTAAAAATTTTCAATTTTATGAAAGTGTAAATTATCAATTTGTTCTTAGGGATTGTGCTTTTGGTGTGAAGATTTCTTAGAAATCTTTGCCTTTAAAGAAAAAAAAGGTTTCTAGTACTTTTTAAGTTTTAGGTTTTACATTTGAATCTAGGATCCATTTTTAGTTCATTTTCGTACATAACAGTAGGTACGGATCAATGCTCTTTTATTGTTGTTCTGCATATGGACATCCAATTATTCAAGAATTCTTTGTAGGAAAAGATCACCTTTTCTCCATTAAATTGCCTTCACATCACTGTGGAAACCAGTTGTCCATATATATCTATAAAAGGATCTATCTCTGGAATCATTACTTTCTTCCATTCATTTGTATATGCCAATATAATACTGTCTTAATCATCACAGTTTATAATATGCCTTGAAATCAGAAAGTATTAGTCCTCCAACTAGGTTCTTCAATGGCATCCTTTTTTCCCCCAGAGATACACTCTCATTGTGTTGCCCAGGCAGGAATGCACTGGCACAATCATAGCTCAGTGCAATCTCAAACTCCTGGCCTCAAGCAATCCCCCACACATCAGCCTCTCAAGTATCTAGGATCACATACACATTATCACTGCACCCAGCTACCTAAATCACATATTAATGCAAGTTTTTTGAAAACCATAAATGGCTATTTAAATGTAGGCTGCTACTGCCATTTTTCTATTCCAACCTCAATAGTTTTTAGGTTAAGAATATCAGAACAATTGGGCGGTGCCTGTGGCTCAAAGGAGTAGGGTGCCGGCCCCACATATGGAGATGCCAGGTTCAAAACCCGGCCCAGGCCAAAAAACTGTAAAAAAAAAAAAAAAAGAATATCAAAACAGTAAATAACTAATAGAAATTATGTAACCTCAAAATTATACTAAGTAACTTTATATAAAAAATACACTCAACATATCTAAGGCATATTTTACTTAAAACTGGATGTACAGCTTAATACTTGAAACAACATCTTTACCTGTAAACCATATTTTACTCGTATTTTTTTTAATTCTTTTCTCCTTTCCAAGTCTTTTTCCTCCTTAGTTAATGCTGGACCAACTAAAAGAAAAAAAGTAAGTTTGGTTAAAAAAAAACATTGAATCTGATTTTGTAGAATACTAATGATATTTAAGTAATAAAAATAATAAGACTAACTCACTCTAATTAAACAGAAATTGCAATAAACATAATATAAAGGATCTTGGGTTGTGATGATGTCCTTTAAGCATTTTGGTAACTAAATCTACTTAGAAAGTATATCAAAAACAACAAAGATTACAGGAAGATTATGTACCAAAATGAAAAATGAACACCTCAGTTTTTCAATATGGCTATCATAACAGAATCCCAAATGTGGAAATATTAAGTAGATTTTCCAAAGGAACATAGACATGTGCAAAATAAAAACAAAAATTGCAAAATCTAAAATTCATGTTATTGTGTAATATGGCATACTCTTTTTATCAGAAAATAAAAAACAATGAACATGCAAACTTAGCATCTAAGGGGAAAATTAATGTGAAAAAGGAAAGATTATCTCTTAGTAGTTCAAAGTATCTATTAAAATTTTAGGTGCTTTAGATGAATGAATTTAAAGCACAACAGCAATATCCTACAGTGTTATTTATTATATAAAATAATGATACATACAAACAATATGCCAACATGAATAGCAAGAGAACAGAAAACCTACCAACCAATAATCCTTAATTCCTTGGCCTATTTTCTATGTTAATTAATATATATTGTTTAACAGGATATGTTAAACAGTTTGATGAAAATATTTCAGATTGTGTATGAAACCAGCACATTGTATCCCTTGATTGCACTAATGTACACAGCTATGATTTAATAACAATAATAATAATAAATAATAACATATAACTGGGTTTTATTGTGGTTGACAGTTTTCCTGCCAGTAAACAGAAGTTAGAAAGAAATCAATCTTATTATAATTATGTTATAATTACTTTTTAGTTACTTATTTTAAATGACAAAAAATTATACAAATGTAGGCGGCGCTTGTAGCTCAGTGGGTAGGGCACCAGGCACATACACCCAGGTTGGCAGGTTTGAACCTGGCCCAGGCTGGCTAAAACAACAATGACAACTGTAACAACAATAACAAAAAAAATAGCTGGGCATTGCGGTAGGCGCCTGTAGTCCCAGCTACTTGGGAGGCTGAGGCAAGAGAATCGCTTAAGCCCAAGAGTTTGAGGTTGCTGTGAGCTGTGACACCAAAGCACTCTACCCAGGGCAACAGCTTGAGACTGTTGCAAAAAAAATAAATAAATATAAATATACTGATATATACACAAATATAAATATAAATTAGATATATGTAAATTACATAGGTAAAAATGTATATATGGTATATAACATGATGTTTTGATATATGTATACATTTTGAACTGGGTACAATAAGCTAACATATACATTATCTCACATTTGTCTTCTTTGTGTGTATGATGAAAACACTTAAAATTTACTCTTGGCAATTTTCAACTACAATTACTCTTGAAGAACATGTAGCTACCACTGTAGTCTGCTTCAAAAGCCTACTAAAACAGAGCTAATAAGTCTACTTTATAGTCAGAAAGCTTAAATTACTACACAGAAAAATCAACTACGATCATAACTTTTAAGACTAGATCTCAAATTTCAAATTAAGTTATTTCTTAAATCTCATTTCATAATGTTCACTGAAATATAAATATATCTCAATCCATTATTATACCTATTATATCCAAGCCCAATGGCTTTATATAAATATATCTCAATATGGTATCACATCAATTAGATATGAAGCCAGTAGCTGACTGATACTTTTTAGAACACTTGGAGAATTAAAGTAAAAAGTTATCACACCAATATTTGACATTTTACTGCACATACCAAAAGATTCATCTTTCTTATCAAGGCGAAGGTGAGCTCTAACCTGCCCTGGTTCACAACCATCACAGGTATCACTGCCAGGGTGAATGTGAAAGGATAATACAGTTTCTCCAATTTTCACTTCATCTCCATGCTCAAGTACATAAGGGTCACATTTAGTTTTTGGCTAAAGAGGAAAAAATTTATAAAACAAAAATCAAAAATAGCCACACATGGTTATTTTATGTCTACTGTAATGTCTTCTAAAACATATTTGAAATGATTCTTAATGAGATAGATACACACATGTGCACACATTTCCTCAACTGGAGAGATAAACCATAAAATTATAGGTCTCTTAGTGGAGGAGATAGCTGACCCAAGCAACTTACGATTTTTTTTTTTTTTTTTTTTTTTGGCTGGGTCTGGGTTTGAACCCACCACCTCCGGTATATGGGGCCAGCACCCTACTCCTTTGAGCCATGTTATCAACACCCATCAATTTCCCTATGTCCATGCCTAATCCTATCAGAAATACCCAACCTTAGACTTCAAACCACCTATGAATACAACAAATAATCATAGCAATAAAAAAAAAAAAAAAAAAGTTAAGAGAAAGGAATAACCGCATCACATCTCCTTTTTGTCTTTTCTTTTAATAATTCAGTTTTATTTCATCTTTTATTGTTATAGACCAAGGCCCTCTTTCCTCCCTCACCTCTTCCCATATATTTTCTTATTACAAGCCAAGCACTTTGCTACATGCTGGGGATATAAGCATTAACTAGACTAACATAGCCCCTGATTTCAAGGAGTTTGCAGTTTAGCAATAATTCCATTAAGACAATTAAAAAAAAAGACCTCTAAAAGTTGATAAAAGAGTATTTATTCTGAATGGCTTTATAATGCATTCATATCTAAAAGTAAGACATAAATACATAACTAGAAGTCAAAACTCAATAGCCTAGAACCTGATTATACTTTTTTTTTTTTTTTTTTTTGAGACAGAGTCTCATTTGGTCACCCGTGGTAGAGTGCTATGGCATTTTAGCTCACAGCAACCTCAAACTCTCGGGCTCAAGTGATCCTCTTGCCTCAGCCTCCCAGGTAGCTGGGACTACAGGCGCTTGCCACTATTCTCGGCTATTCTTTTTTTTTTTCTAGAGATGGGAGTCTTGCTCTGGCTCAGGCTGGTCTCGAACCTGTGAGTTCAGGCAATACATCCGCCTCAGCCTCCCAAGTGCTGGGATTATAGGCGTGAGCCACCACACCTGGCTATATACTATTTCAGACCTTCCTGGGAATTCCCTTCCAAATAACATTTGAGTTTGACTCCAATCTGAACCAAATAATATCTATAATGACTATGGCCTTCAGGAATAAAAAATTTCAGTTTAGTTTTTAAAATAATATGCAAGTAATTAATACATATATACTCACCTGAAGAATCTGTTTTCCATTAACAATTGTGCCATTTTGACTGCCTTGATCCACAAGGACATAACTTTGCAAGTCATGGTCAAAATAAATTTCTGCATGAAACTTAAAAAACAAAAATCAAGCAATTATAAAGTACTACACTTTTTTTAAACTATAGGTAACAATTTCTCTGTGATATAATGTACATTTAATCTCTCATAAATAAACCTTGAATATTTTTCTCCTTTTTATTTTCATTTATTGTCTGCTCCCAGACTAGAACTAAGCAAAGTGAATGCTTAGTACACTCTCAAGGAAGCACAGTTCTGCCTTGCACCAGTCAGAGACACCACCAGAACAGTGACGGAGACAACTGGATAAAGACGATGAGACATTCCTCTTCTAGGAGTGTAACCCCATCACAGGAATGGTTCTGTCCCGACAGCTGACTACTACCAGGAAACTTTTAATACTTTTCTTCTGAACACAAATTATATGCTTCTGGTAATAATGTAAAGGTTACAGAAGAAAAAACTATAATTCTATCATTAATAATTTACCATTAATAATTTAGCAAATGCCCTACCTTTTATTTTTTTAATATAGTTTACATTATACTAAACTATAATCACCTAATTTGTCCATAACAATTAAAAAATTGTTAATACAAAACATGAGGCTGGGTGTGGTGGCTCACACTTGTAATTCTATAGCACTCTGGGAGGCCACGGCAGATGGATCACTTGAGCTCAGGAGTTTGAGACCAGCCTGAGCAAGACTGAGACCTTGTCTTTACTGAAAGTAGAAAAACTAGATGTCATGGCAGGCACCTACAATCCCAGCAGCTGAGACAGGATGCTTGAGCTCAAGAGTTTGAGGTTGCTATGAGCTATGATGATGCCACAGCATTCTACCCACAGCAATGTAATCTGAAACACTCAAGGCCAAATTCTCAGAGAAATTTTCCAGATCTTCAATATTCAGGACTCATTGTTCCCTCCTTGTCCCATAGCTTTTTGTTTATATATTCTTCTTACTTTGCTTCTTTGGCTTACCATTAAGTTAGGAGGTTCACCCAGTTGTGGTACACAGATGTAGTTCATTCATTTTACTGAATTAGGTAATCCCTGTATGGAGATAACACAATCTATCTATCTTTCCGATAATGGACATCTGAGTTTTTCCCAAGGTTTTACTATTTTAAAAGTTATTGCTAAGAACCTTCTTGCACATGCAATCTTTTTATATATAAAATGGAAGTGCTTCTCTGGGGTACACACTTAGGAATGGAATCACTAAATCATAGTATGTATGCAAATCTTAAATTTTATCAGATACTGACGTATTGTTTTCCAAAGTGGTTGTACCAATTTATATTCCCACCAGCAGTGTATGAGAATTCTTGTTGTTCTAGACACCCTTAACGAGAACTTGATATTGTTAATACTGTTAATATTTAATTTTTGCTAGCCTAAGAGATATGAAATAAAGTCTTGTGGATGGGATTTTAATTTCCATTTCCCTGATTACTACTGAAAAGTTTTTCTTATAATGTATTTATTAGGTATTTAGGTTTCTATCTTTGGTAAATTTTCTATTTATGTCCTTTGTATATTTTTTTCCAATTGAATTTAGAATAAGAGGGTTAAAACAGTTACAAGTCTTTAGATACTGCCAAACACTATTCCAAAAAGCTGCTTTAATGATGCTCCCAACAGAATATTTAATAAATATGATGAATCAAAATTGACACCTTAGTTTCATTTGCTTTTCTCAGACTACTAGAAAGACTGGTTTGTCATTTATCAGCCATGATTATTTCCTTCATTATGAATAGTCTATGTATATCCTTTGCTCAATGACCCATTGATGTCACACAGTGAAGTTGAAAAATTAAATTTGAAAGAGCTTTTAAAATACAGAAGATATATATTTTGTCCTAATTGTTGTGACTACCTTACTCTGCTTTTTAAATTTAACATTTATGTTTATAGAACTTGAAACACAGTCAAAATTATTTTACCTTTGTCATTTTTACCATTTTTTAAAACTCAGAGTCTTCTATCCAGTGTTTAAATATTTGTTTGTTTTTCCCCCTAACATTAATAGAAGGTTATTTTTAAAACATTTGTTTCATCTACTTGTATATGTGTTATATATGCTATCAAACTGATTTCACCAACAAATTAGCTATTCCACTACTGGATGTTAGTTTAAAAGAAGGAAAGAAAAAAAAAAAATGCCTGGAGAACCACCTATATTTTAGACTCAGCTGGAGAAGGACTTCTTTGGTATTTAAGTTACAAAACTAGGTTTTCTTTGAAGGCAAGAGAATCAAGGATCATAGTAAAAGGGGGAAAAAATTAATTTGGTTAGAGTTAAGATCATAAGGATTTCCCCTCTCCCCAAATCAGTGAGCCCAAAATGAAAATAATCAGTCTTCAAATTAATAATGGGAAGCAAATTTCATTCCAAAAACCCCCAAAATCACTTAAAATCTGCTTTAGGTTCACACTATAGTTCATTAAATAGAAGCAAAACAGGAATGATTAAAAGGGAAAAAAAGAAGGAAAAACACAGCAAAGTAAAGAAAAAGATAAAAATGAACTATAAAGGGCCTCAGTATGTAAACCTTTCCCACTTTTTTTTTTTTTTTTTTTTGAGACAGAGCCTCAAGCTGTCACCCTGGGTAGAGTGCTGCAGCATCACAGCTCACAGCAACCTCCAACTCCTGGGCTTAAGCAATTCTCTTGCCTCAGCCTCTCAAGTAGCTGGGACTACAGCGCCCACCACAACGCCGGGCTACTTTTTGGTTGTAGTTGTCATTGTTTGGCAGGTCTGGGCTGGATTCAAACCCTCCACAGCTCTGGTATATGTGGCTGGTGCCATACTTTTTCATTTATTAACTTACCACTGTTTTGAAAACTCAATTGTTCTTTTTTTCTGAAATCATTAATGCCTCAATAGGGAAAAACTGCAAACAAGAGCCTTGGGTGGTTGAAGACAGACTACTGTCAGGTTGAAAAATACTCCAGGCTCAAGGGAATCATCTAAAGAAGCTTGAATCCAGGCATGACTCATTTTTGAATTACCACAAAATGCAGTGTATTTATTTCTCTAGGTAAATATTTATTAAGTAGGTACTACTTTAATCCTAAAATCAACCTACATTTTCTACTCCTACTCCAGGTTTTGCCAAAATAAGCCTAATTTAGTTTATTCAAAGTATGACAAAGCATTCTTTTTTCTCAAGCACTGGAGTAAACAAATCTGCATTGCCTTCATTACCATTACTACATTGAATATTAACCTTCCTATGAAATGGAGAAAAATCAGTCCAGATGATAATTTTACAAATTATATCTAGGGGGCTTCATTTGAAAAACAAAGAGCTTACCTTACTGACACCAACTTCAGGGATTCGGAGAGTATGTTCCATATCTTTTTCTCTGTAGGGTTAAGCAAAGTGCCTTTAATAATTTTTTAAGAATATCATATACTTGATCTTAGTCAAAAGGCAGAGAAGTTGATGAAGCATATTATTATAAAGGTAGCACTTACAGAGTGACATGGAAAGAATTTTCAAAAACTAACAATGTTAAAATGGAAGTCCACCACTGTAAGTCTCCTGGTTACAGATTGTCCAGGTTCCTTACTCCTACTCTAGATTTCCTGAGTTTTCACACAGTTAACTGTTTGTCCTTTTTTTCTTCAGACTGTGCTTTTTGGGGGTAGAGATCTTGCCTTAGCCCTCTCTGTATGTAGAACACACAGAACAATACACTACTTGATATACCATACATATTCAATAAAGCCTTTTTGAAATAACTTTTGAAAGAATGACACAATAATATTAACTATTTTTACCTTCCAATTGTAGCAGGGTTTACAGCTGTAATGATAAAAAGTGATCCTGTCTGCAACACCGGTGATCTAATAACAATTACTCTAATACATGGGGGCCAAATTTTTTCTTCATCTGCCAAAGAAGAAAGTGAGCAAACATTAATTTAAAACTATGAAAAAATATGTCAAACGTATACCAAGAAGGCACCCATAAAATAATAATATACTAGTTGAAAATCTTAATTCTGACTAAAACAAACTTCTTAAATTCTGCTACGTATCATATATACAGCAATGAGTAAGGCTTGACATTAAGTGAAAGTCACCAATATACAGGTATGCAGCATATTTAATATCTTTCAGTTACAAACAATTTTCTTTTTTTTAAGTTCTTAGAATTTGAAAATATCACAAATTTTCAAATTATTGTAAGTTAGAAAAATTGGGTCCACTTTTTTTTTTAAAAGGGAAATTCCACTGAGAATAAAAGAACAACATAAGTTTATATACTATACAGTTACTCCTTGGTATTCATGGGGGATTGATTCTCGGGCCCACCCACAGATACCAAAATCTACAGATCATCAAGTCCCTTATATAAAATAGTACAAATAATGAAACCTACTCACATGTACCCTCATATTAACCTCAAATTTTTAAAAAGTGAGCCACAGAGGAAAACAAAAATGGTATGTTATGCACATAACCTATGCACATTCTCCCACATACTTTAAATCATCTAGATCTTTATAGTACCTGATACAACTTAAATGCTATATAGTTATTGCATTAATAACCATAAAAGTTTGCATATGTTCAATACAGACACAATTATCCATTTTTTTCCTCAATATTTTCTATCTCAGATTGGTTGAATCCATGGAAGTAAAACCCACAGACACAGAAGGAAAACTGTAATATAAAATCTTGTGTTTTAAAAGTGTCTTTATACCTTCAAGTGAAAAAATAATAGATTTACCATTATACTTATGGCAATTAAATTTCTTTATTTTTGAGACAGAGTATCACTATGTTGCCCTCAGTAGAGTGCTGTGGTATCACAGCTCATAGCAACCTCAAACTCTTGGGCTTAAGCGATTCTCTTGCCTCAGCCTCCCAAGTTGCAGAGACAACAGGCGCCCGCCACAACGCCTGGCTATTTTTTGGTTGCAGTTGTTTAGTTGGCCAGGGCCGGGTTCCAATCTGCCACCCTCGGTGTATGTGGCTGGTGCCGTAACCACTGGGCTATGGGCACCAAGCCAGCAACTGCATTTATTAACTATACTTTTTAAAGACAACTTGCTTTTTCTCCACTTAGTTACAAAAATTGACTACAAATACCTAACCTACTAAAACAGCCTTAATATATATTTTAGTATTAGAACACAGGTAGCTTGGTTTTGTGCTGTACTGAGCCAGGGGTGGGGAACCTGTGGCCTTGGGGCCACATGTGACCTTCTCGATCCTTTGACCGAATCCAAATTTCTTAGTATAAATCCCTTTAAAAAGATTTGTTCTGTAAAGTTTGAATTCAGTCATGGGGCCACACTTGGGGACCTGCGGGGCCACATGTGGCCTTTAGGCTACAATGAAATTTTCTGAAGATCCAAGTATTAGTCACTAGTAATCATATTCTACTCCCTAAAAATATCCAAGTGGTAGCCCACATAATATTCAATAATGTCATTAAAATAATCAGTTTATTTTTTGGCAGGTATATTGCATAAGTCACTAACAATTTTAATTATTTTGCTCTTTCATAATTACCAGACTTAAACAATAATTATTTACTCACCTTCATTCTCAGTATCTTCTGAGGTTACATGGTCTTCACTGGGAACGTCTTCATCATAACTGTCTTCAGTCTGAGAGTCTGTAATTTCACCTTCTTCTGGCTCACTATCAGTCTCTATGATTTCCTCATCTTTAAATGAAGTTGAATTAGAAATTTTTTCGTTAAAAAGAGATTGTATAGTGTTTCCACTCACTGGAACAGTAAATTCTGAGGGACTGTTTTTGTAACGATTGTCTACTTTGGCCTTCTTTTTCACATTTGCAAAATTTTCTCCCTCGTTGCAGCTCAATTGTTCAATACTGAAGACTTTTTGATTTTCTGAATTCAAATCCTGGAGAAGGGTGGGTAGATAGGTAGGAACAGGGTAGAATCATCTCAAACACACAATATGACACTGTATGAAGTTTCAAATAGTTAGTAGATACATGTACTGTAAAATAACAATAGTTACAATCTGTATTCTCTCTTATTTTCCTTTTATTGGTTAATGATATTACCATTCCCTTACCATCTAAGTTAAAAATCTTATAGTTATCTTTGACGCCCCTTTAACCACCATATGGAATTAATGACCAAGTGCTAGAGAACCATATATAGTTTATTCCAAATCTTTCTGCCTTTCTTTTCTTAATGTCAATGTCCTAATATTCTCCATCCAGACCCTCATCATGTATTGCCTGAACTATGTGACAGCCTACCAGAGAATGAGGTGTGATAAAGATATAATGTAAGCCATATCTGTGAGTCTATGTTTTCTAGTAGCCACATTTAAAAAGTCTCATTATGTCACCCTTGGTAGAGTGCCATAGCATCACAGCTCCCAGCAATCTCAAACTCTTGAGCTTAAGCGATTCTCTTGCCTCAGCCTCCCAAGTAGCTGGGACTACAGCGCCCACCACAACACTTGGCTATTTTTTGTGTGCAAGTCATTGCTGTTTATTTGGCCCAGGCCAGGTTTGAACCCGCCAGCCTCGGTGTGTGTGGCTGGTGCTGTAACCACTGTGCTACGGGTGGCAAGCCTAAAAAGCAAAATTATTAATGAGTAACTTATATCCATTTTTATACTAAGTCTTCAAAATCCAGAGTGTATTTACCCTTACAGCACATCTCATTTTGGACTAGCTGCACTTCACATGCTCACTGGTCACACACACAGCCAGTGGCTACTCTAATGGATAGTGCAGGCCCAGAGAATACATCTACTCTAAATTTTCTTTCTAAACTTTTAACTACCTTACCAAGTCAACATATAAAATACAGAATTGATTTTAGTTACAATGTGAATTTAAATATTGAAACATACCCAATGTAGCAAAATTATACTTTTGCTAAAATTTAATACTTTATTGGCTTGGCAATACACAAAAGTTTAAGGTACAAATTAATTATTTCTCTTTTATTTCAAAATTTCAACTTACAGAGTATAAGCCTTTTATTATTAATTCGTTGTATATGTATAGTTAGAATGCCTTATGGTAAATGAACAAATCTATTTTTAAACAAAAATTACACATTTTTATCACATACAAAAGAAGTTTTTGAAATTAAGTATACATTGTAGAATGGCTAAATCAAGCTAATTAACATGTACATTACCTCACATAGTTACCATTTTTTGTCATAAGAACACTTAAAATTTACTCAGCAATTTTCAAAAATACATTGTTATTAACTATAGTGACCATGTTGTACAATAAAATAATAATATTATTATTTTTAATAATAATAAATTATTATATTTAATATTATATATTTATATTAATATAATATTTTAATAATAATAAATTATTATTATATTTATTATTGTAAATAGAGTTTACAACTCTATTATTTTAGCCTTATAAGAAGCAAAGAGTTATTTTCCTCTTTTTCTTTTGGTTTGTAATACACTCTCAATTTTCTTTCTACCTGAGGGCAACATGATGAAGTGAATTCATATGTTCCTGTTATTTTATAAAATATGAGAGTATCTCATGCACATATTTTTAATAGCAACATAAATTCAGTTTGGAGACTGGCTAAACATTCAGAGTGTGATAAACTATATACACTTGAAGCAATACAAACTCACCAAGGACAAGAACAAGGGCAAGGAGCTGGAAAACTATGAGGAGCTTTGTAAGCTCCATAAATTATAGTGAAAAATTTCCCTATCTAGATATACTTTTTAAAAAGCTGTTTCTAATCTCATAAATTTTATTGTTATTATTACTACTGCTTGTGGACAACACATGCAGGGGGAAACTAGGGAAAATTGCAAGAGCTCCTTCTTTTAATAAGCTATTTGCCAGTATACCAGTTAGCTATTAAGAGATAAGAAAGGGGGTTTACATATCGGCATTGAGGCATATATGTATATTTCAAGTTATTTAATCTCCTCACCCTATTGTCTTTCTTCCACATAACCTCTACCTACAAAAAGTAAGCCTCAGGAGTATGTTAAAAATAAAGAACATGATGAGCACACTTTAACTGGTCTCTAAGAGCTTCATAGTTACTTTCTAGAATCCTCAAAATTCCATCAGGATTTTTCTTAAGTTCTTGTCCTGGAGTTCACATATGGTACTTTCACATATGGTACTCTCCTGCCAGGGAAAGGTGCTTTCACAACCCAGCCTTTCAAACAGTTCAACCACTAGAAACAAGCATAAGCCTAGTAAAATACAGGTCTTGAGGGCAAACAGAAAAATCACTCTTCATAGTTTAGTCATATCCTCTTCCATTCCTAGGTATGTTTTTCATATTGAACAATATTTGAAACAAATCAAATAAAGAATAGAAGTAAATCCAATAGAATCCTAATTCTACAAGTAAAACAGGGGTATCCTTTTTTCCTCCTCTGCCACACATTGGAAGAAAATTTGTCCTGGGCCACACATTAAGTACACAATCACTAAGCAAAGTTAATGAGTAAAAAAAAAAAAAAAAAAAGTATCAGCATAATTTTCACAATATGCAGCCTGTGAGCCACAGGTTGGACACCCCTGCTAGAATTTAGTATTATTTTAAATTAAATTAAATTAAAGCAAATTTTACTAATCTTGCTCTGGTTAAGAAGAAAAATACATGAGATTAAATTTCAAGAGTAAAGTATCAAATATTTGCTACAATTCCCAAAATGCAAATAAAACAAATAAGCCTTCTTTCTTGACTATCAACCACCAACCTTATCTATTTAGAGTGGCAAGAACATTGGTAATACTTTTTTATGTTTTTTCTTTCAATTTAAAGTTATGTAACAATGCATATCATAAGGATTTTTACAGATTCCCTTCATTTTTTTAAGTATCATTTCAATGCCTAAGTAATACTTTTTCAATTAAATATACCATTAATTCCTTTTTTTTTTTTTTTTTTTTTTTTAGAAAGAGTCTTACTCTGTCATCCTAGGTAGAGTGCCATGGCCTCATAACTCATAGCAACCTCAAACTCACGGGTTCAAGTGATCCTCTTGCCTCGGCCTCCCGAGTAGCTGGAACTACAGGCACCTGTCACATCACCTGGCTAATTTTTTCTACTTTTAGTAGAGACAGGATCTCTTATTCAGGCTGGTTTTGAAATTCTGAACTCAAGAAATTCACCCACCTCAGCTTCCCAGAGTGCTAGGATTCCAGGTGTGAGTCACCATGCCTGGCCTGTGTACTATCAATTTCTTAACAAATATATTGCAGGCCACTTAAATCTTAATCCTAATAAATATGTACCTCACTCCTATTTGCCAGCAATGGATTTTTTTAATGTTTGCTAATTTAATAGGCAAAAAAATTGCTCACATGACTAAGAAAGTTGAACTTGTCTACCTACAGACAAGTAAATTGTGAATTGACATCAACTTATCAACTGAAGGTCTGAATATTATTCCAAATTAAACCCAAGGTATTTGATCTGCCCTAAATCTATCTCCTTCAAATTTTAAGAAATATCTTCTATCTAGTGACTATAATTTATAATAAGTCCTTATTTGTTTCATTTAAAATCTCCCTGGTTGTTGGATTCTGATACCTTATCTCAATGAATATGTTTAAAACACAGTTATCAAATGATTTTCATCTTTATTAAAACTTTTGGTTTATCATGTTATCATCATTTGTAAATTTTTCAAGTTATGAAGACATTACCTTTTCTTCATTTGCCGTAGAAGAGTCTGGATCCTTTCTTTTCTTCTTCAACTTTTTATCTTTACTTTGTTTTGTGCTAGAAGTCTGATACGGCTGCAAATCTACTCGAGAATGAAATTGATATCGACCACTTTCGACATCACAATAGTAGTAAATTCCAGTGGAAGGATCATAATATAGTTGATTTTCCTTTCAAAGTCAAGAAAACAGTAAGTTCTACTTATGTAACAAGAAATAAAATAGAAACAACTTAACCGATATGCCAAATGTATTCAAACTAGTAAATGTTCTTTAAATAACAATAGTATTTTCAGAAGATCATAAAGATCACATAATAAAAATTGCTTATAACTTTCCAAAATACTTTACCATTCAGTCATTTGCTCTAATTTTCCTAGTGTGAATAATGAATAAATCTAAATATTAAGTGGAATCACTACAAACTACCAATATTTGGACATTATTTTACTTATGAGAAACAGCAATTTCATATGGTTCAACTAAATACATTAACAAAAATGACAAGAAATCTTTACGAAGGCACGAAAACTGAAAGACATGCTACGGGAAAGCTGACCATACGAAAGCAATTCTAGTCTTACTATTATTTGTGTTTGTGTAATACTGGTTTGACAGTATAACATTCCTCTCAATGTCATAAAATAAAGACTTGCCTTTTAAAGTTCATTAAAAGAAGAAAAATATGAAAATATAGTTGCGCTCCTAAATACCACAATACAATTTCTATAAAAAGAAATTAATAAACAACTGTCTTTGATAATTGATTAGTTTTACAGTAAAGTAAGTAATCTTATGAGTAAAGCAGCCATGCAAAAATGAATTTCTGCAAATTATGAATTAAAAACTAGAAAGATAAAATTATGTAATCACCTGCATTTATATAGATACTGGCCAGTACTCCATAACCAAGTTTTAACTGAACAGTCTATATTTTATTTATATCATAAATCCATGCAGATCAGACCTGGAAACATCGTATGATGTACCGAGATTGAGCAACTAAAACTTCCTGGAAAAGAATAATTTATTTTTCTAACCATTGGTATTATTGCAATTTATCATCTTTATTCCATGCATTTTGCAGATCTCTTAGAAAAATATTTAGAATTCTCACCATCTTTCTCTTAACTAAGAAACTGAATGGAAGTTCTCTAATCTTTATTTTTTTGAGATAGAGTCTCTCTCTATTGTCTAGGCTGAAGACAGACTACTTCACAGTAATCTCTACTTCACAGTGTTTCTAACCCCTGGGCTAGAGTGATTCTTCTGCCTCAGCCTCCTGAGTAGCTAGGACTTCAGCTGCCTGCCACAATGCCTGGCTTCTAAATTTTTATTTCTAACTCAAATCTTTTTAATCGGTTATGTGTGGCAGTACAAAATATACTTACATTTTCAAATTACAAGACAAAAAGTAATTAAAATAAAATGAAAGCTAGCACAACAAAAATAGAACACAATGAAGTCCCTAATTTATTCAGATATATAACCTGCCAAACATAACTATTTAAAGAACTAATGTCAAAGAAGACCCAGAAAGAAAGACAGAAGAATGACAAAAACTAACGTCTACCTGGAAACTCAGTTTGCCTAGAAACTCAGTAAGTAAATAGCTACTCCCTCTGGATAAGAGTTAAATATTAATTTTCTGGTTATCAATTAACATTGTCAATTAGCACGCTTCTGTGAAAGAAAACCCTCTCTTCACAAAGGAATTAGAAAATTATGTATTTACCATGTGCTCTTAATTAGTATCATCATTACGCTCCCTAGATTAGTTAACAATAGCTCCAAGAACTGGAATGATGAACATCTACTCCACTTCTGGGCACCACATTCTGTAATTCTCCAGGGGACCTCAAGGATCTAGATTGTAGTGCTTAGCACTGAGGCATGTGGGTGAGTGCCATCATTTTTTTTTCACTGTTATCCCGGGTAGAGTGCCATGGCATCATCATAGCTCACAGCAACCTCAAAATCTTAGGCTCAAAAGATCTTGCTTCAGGCTCCTGAGCAGCTGGGACTACAGGCATGCATCACCACACCTGACTAGTTTTTCTATTTTCAGTAGGGTCTTGCTCTTACTCAAGCTGGTCTTGAACCCCTGAGCTCAAGGTATCCACCCGCCTCAGCCTCCCACAGTTCTAGGATTACAGGTATGAGCCACCACACCAAGCCCATTTTCATCAACTCTTGAATGAAATCTAAGAATTAGACTCCAATATCCATAATGCTGTTATTTATTTTCTGGTTCTATCACAGGCAGTTGTTCGTTATATTTCTGATTCCACATTAATTTCCTGTGTGTGTTAACAGAATGATTTTTTTAAAAAGTAAAATGCTTGAAAGACACAGAATATATTATTATTGACTAGTAATAAACATGCTACTGAAAATTCAAGAAAAAGTCTCCCTCTGTTGCCTAAAATGAACTCATAAAAGTATTCGAGACAATTTTTACAAATCTCACCTCAAGCCTAGGATTAATGATCTCATTTCCCTGAAATTCTAAGACAAAAAGTATCAGTTTAGGTTCTTAAAAATTTGACAAAAATGTAGTTAATTATGTTTTTATTAATAAAAGCTCTAACATTTTTGTATGTTACTTCACACATAAAATGTTATTAGGCCACTCTAAAACATTAATCTAAAATAAACACAACTAAAAACCTAGAAGTAAAGCATCACAAGCCACTTTGTAATCCTTTTGTCAAAGAGCTTTGGCTCAAACATAATTTTTAAATGCAGTTGTTTTTTTTTTTTTCTTACTTCAAATTAGGGTTTAAAAATTGGTAGCAGGCACTGAAAATATAACCATACAGTATTAAAAGGTGTGACGTACTTACAGAATCATAGTAGAAACCAGTGCTGTGGTCAAAATAGAGTCCAGTATTTTCATCATAACTAAATCCAGTCTGTGATACAGCAGCTTCTGCTGCAGCTCTCAGACTTTCTGCTAATGATGAACCTTCTTGAGATGCATCTTCTGTTGCTAATGCAGACACCGGCTCCTACAGAAGATACAGTCATGCCAAACAAGAAAGAAACTTCTGTATATTAATTTTAAAGTTAGCAGAATTTGAAACAAATAGAGTTAAAACTTAAATTGAAGTCATTAAATAAACTTTGTAGAGACAGGGGCTCTCTGCACTGCTGGGCTGGTTTCAACCTCCTGAGATGGAAAGGGGTGGCAATCAATTACAATTTTAACTACCTTTAAAAATATTTACTAGTGCATCAGTTAATTCAACTTTGATGTAGCTTTGAAGACACTAAAGTGACAATTATTAAAAATAAATGAATAATCCCACAGGAAAGCAATTCACAAAATATAGACCTTGACATATTCCAAGACAAATTATCTATATTTTCTAATTACATATTCAACAGGAAAAACATCCAAAAAGAGATAAAAGAGCTACAGAGTAACTGAAATACATCACACACAGTGGGGATCCTAATTCATACAGATTTATAAAACATTCAGAGAAATTAGAAAAGTGACATTAGAAATTACAAATTAGAAAAGCATTAACCTTTTTAGTTGTGAACATGGTACTGTGGTGGTTGCCCAAAGTTTTCTGATTGAAGAAAATATACTGACAGATTTTCTTTATTTTATTTTTATATATCATAAAATTCTAGAACACAATTTAATAGTAACACAATTATAATATGAACAAGTTGCTACTTCCTGTTCTTCAAAAACTAAAATACTCTTTGCATAATTATATACAAGAATGTTTATAATCTTTGTATATGTTGTGATGGACCAAAGAAGTGAATTATTTTATGTAACAACAAAGAAGAACAAGTTCTTAAGCATTAACAGTTTCTTATTCAGCATTTTATACCTGTGAATTTGAGGCAAAATGGTCTTGTCTACACTGAACATTTTCTGTTCCATCAGTACCACTGTATGCATCATTTTCTATTTGTGACTGGTCATTGGAATTAAAAGTGGGAGCTTCAATATCTTGATCTTGCTGATTTGAAAGTCCAGCCACTTTATTTGGAAGACTAACATCATTATAGTATGTCTGATAATAATAATCTGTAGCAAAAACAAATTAAGTTATATCATATATTAGAATAGTGTATATAAAAAGGACTTAATTCCAAAACACTGGCACTGAACACAAACAGCACATATTGCAATTAAATCACAATTTGTAGAACAGTACACATTTTAAAAGGTTAAAACTCATGGTGCAGACACTTCTGCAGAAGAATGTATCATTCATTGATTCTGATATCTCCTTCAGTATCCCAGCCGTCAAGCTAAAAAGAAAACAAAGGTAAGTAGATTTGGACTCCCCATAGGAAGATAAAAAGAAAATAGAGTTGTGTTCTGTCAAAAAAACTTAGCAACTCTTAACAACTTCTAACCACATATCTTAACAGAGCTTATCAATTAACAATAAAATAAAGGCAAAGGATCAGGAGTTGATTTTTCTGTCCTGTCAAAATTTCTGTCCTGACGCTGACTTTGTTTTTTTTAAGAGATAAGGTCTTGCTTTGTCATCCAAGCTGAAATGCAGCAGCACAATCATTATTTCTGCAGCCTCAAATTCCTGGGCTCAAGGAATTCTCCTGCCTCGGCCTCCCAAGTAGCTGGGACTACAGGCATGCACAACCATGCCGAGGTGATTTTTAACTTTTTGTAGAGACAGGGTCTTTCTGCATTGCCAGGCTGATCTCAACCTCCTGAGCTCAAGTGATCCTTCTACATCAGCCTCCCAAAGTGCTGGGATTCCAGGCATGAGCAACTGCACCAGGCCCTGATACTAACTTTTTAAAAAATATACCATGTATGTATATGTGAGATTAGTACTATTATTGTGTTAAGCAATTTAGTTAAATTATGTCCTTAAAAAATCAAGGCAAAACTTAGTGGGAAAGAGTACCTCTTCTTGTGACTCATATACTTTAAAACTCGCTATCTCAGTTATTTTGCCTTACAACACAAGGTCACTGACGAAGCTTTGATGGTGGACTCACCTCTGCCACATGGACTGAAGAGACTGGCACTGTACACAAAACTAAAGAAAGAAAATACATGCCCCCGATCACAGGGAAAGCCAGAAATGGAAGTAGATGGTTTACTACACGGCGAAAATTACTCAGTGAGTGTGCTGTGCTGAGAACACATCAGCAACCTCAGAGATTACAGTAATGACAATGCATTTCTACTTATTCCACCAGAAAAGCAAAATGATTATCTGAAAACACTGAATCATAGAGAGAAGTAAAGGTTACAATATTTCTCATGTTTACCTAGATCTTATTTAAAGAAAACTCTACATTAACATGATAAAAACGTAATAGAACATGTAACCGGATATCCCAAATCCTAAAAGTTGACTACCTGAGATTGACCAAGGAGTATGGTTTTCTGTTTGTACTTCTACATCAGACTTTTCATTATCTTCATTTCTCCCACAATGGAGTATTTTACTAAGTTCTTCCACCTGAAAAACAAAAACAAACAAAAAAATTGAAAACAAGGGAAAGTAATTTTTTAGAAAAAAAAATCATGTAACAATCTAATTTTATATATATACATATATATACACACACCATTCTCCTACTATCACAAGTAATTATTTTCCTTGGTGAAAGTTTTAGAGAAATGACAAGACCAACTCATTTCCTAGCTTTCTCTTTTCAAGTTTTCTGTATCATTAAAGAAATATTTAGAAGTTTGTTTCTTAGTTTGTTTCATGAATGTAGCAGACATTGTCCTTTGAATTGTTTTGACTGAGACAGCCTCTCATCTGCTTCCAGGCATTTTCACACTCCACTGCTCTGGCATATGCAGTACCTTTTCAAGCATTTCAGTACATGAGGCACATGGACGACCAATGCCCCCCTCCAGCAGTCAACTTCTCTGTTTCCTTCTGCTGCAATTACTTTATCCTAAGACTACTAAAGAAAAAACGTATACTAAAGATTTTAAATGACAGTAACATACTTAAGTGAATAGTAATGTCAGGTGGATGATATTGAGCGGTATCAGATAATTGGGTAGAAATAGAAATTTGTACTTTTTAAATTTTCTAATTTTTCAGAGGGAACTACTAGTCTTTTAAAATATTAGCACAAAAACATTTTTTGTTAGAAATAAAGGATCCTGTTTCCAAAATCCTACCACTTAATTCAGTCAATCTGATGTATCAATCAACAGTAATAAGCAAGATGGCCTTTCAAAGATTAGCAAAAAAATGTTTTCTTTTAGGAGCTCTAACACAAGCAGTACTTTAAAAACTTAGAATTGTAAACAGGATTTTTTAAGGCTGTCATATTTTGCTCCCTTCCCCCCATGATAATATACCACGTATATATTCTTCTAGCACAGCTCTTATACACTGCAGATATTCAAAAACTGTTGAGAAAATACCTAATTTCCACAACGTAGTAATGCCCCGATTTCTGTGTAATGAGCATACAAAGTCATTGCAACTCAGCAGACATTTCATAGCTCATGTAGTAACTAACTGTGATGACCTTTTAGTGTTTAGCCTGTTTCTATGGCTTTAGTAAATGCACCAATAAATTACGAAGGACTAGACATTTAAATCGAATAACTACGTGGAAATAACTTGTCAGTAGAGAGTGCAGGTGCCCAACAGATCAAACTGGAAAAATGTATTGAGGTCTTTGCATTTTAATGTGACAGTTTAAGCATTTATCCTTACCGTATATTAGGAAAGCGAAATAAGCTGCTTATTATCCCTACAAAGACGGTTATTATTTTTACTCCTACAGGAAAACTCAAGATGCTAAAGGCCCAGGATAGCAACTTACACGTACAGAAGCATTCGTTTGTAAAATTGTGAAACAGTTTGCTCACATCTATCTAAACCTTCACAACTGTGTGCTAGTTAACTTCATTTTATTGGCCACTGAGGCTCAACAGAAGTTTACACATCTGGTGAGTGGTAGAAATGGGATTCTGATGGAAGTTCAGCGCTTTAACATACTCATATATGACCAAGAATAAAATATTATAAATGCGCCTATTGTCAACGGGACGTTGGGACAAGTGAGAATGAAGCCAATTTAAGTACTTAAGTTCTATTCAAGCCTCTGCAGGGCATTTATTTTAATTAAGTAACCTGAACTCTTAGGTTTGCTCGACATGTACTTGGAATTACACACGTAATTGCACTGGGTATTTATTTATTTCAAGTACTCTACAAAGTAGTTCTGACCCCTGTCAGGGACCCTCGCGACGCTATCCGAGGCTTCAAAGGCCCCGCCTCTGGCTGAACAGGGCGCGGGGCTGACGGCTGACCGCGCACCTGCGTGCGGAGCTCCTGGTTGTTGCTTTCGGCGCTCTGGTACAGCCGCTCAGTGTGATGCAGCAGCTTCTCGATCTCCCGCACCTGCCGCTTGCAGCTCCGCAATTCGCGTTCCAACTTCTCCACCTTCCGTCTCAGCTGAGCTAACTCAGGTTCGGGGGAGGCAGGCGGCGACAGCGACAAGGTAGGTGACGGCGGTGGAGACGGCGCCTCGGAGGCCATGAGGTCCGCCGCCGGACAGGCCGCGGGCGCGCAGGGGCTGCGCTCAGGCCGAGACGGGCGCCGGCGGACCCAGAGGCCAAGGGAGCGCGCGGGCAGCGAATGGCGGCCTCACACGCGGCCGGCCGCGGTGGGCCCCGGCCATGACGCCCTGAAACTCGTCACCGGTAGCCGACTTGAGCTTCGGGCCACGACGAAGAGGACGGAAGACGGGCCCTGCCCAAACTGCGCGGCCTTGAAACGGGAAAACTTTACCAGCAACTATCTTCCCCAGCCCCCGAGACGGCGGGAGGAGCGTTAGGGAAGTAGGCGGGCCAGAGAACCAGAGCCAGAAACGCTCCGGCAGTTCCCGGGCTGAGCCGGAAACAATAGTTCCAGCAGTGGGCGGGGCCGAGACGGAACCGGAAGCGGCAAGGGCTTGGTAGTGCGCTTGCGCACGTCCTGCGTGCGGGGGAGCCGCGGTAGCACGTGAGGGCGTTCGGAGCTGGCGGGAAAGTGGCTGCGGATGTGGGGCTTGCAGCGGCTGGGCTCAGGCATTTGCTCTTACCATTTTCTATGAAAAACCTTATTGTATAGATACATTTCCATCCTAGCTCTTTGTTTTACAGCCTTGAACACATAGTATGCCAAAGATTAACAGAGATGATAAACCAGGACTGGAACGCACTGTTCAGATGCTCTGCTTTTTAGTCATTATGCAGACTCCTCTATGTAGAGTCTCCCTCCCCCCCCCACCTCTGCTAAGAGAAAGGGAGCAAGTACATTATGTTTGACTTGCAAAAAAAAAAAAAAGAGTCCCAGGTAGGAAAGTGAAGAGGCAATTCTCTGTGGAGCATTATAGCAGAATGCTCTAGTTTGGTGGGTATATTTGGTTTTTAGTTTGCGTGACCCTGGTTCGCCAGCCTTTAAACTAATGAGTGCTCCTTTGAAGCACAATTCCTTTCTTCCCCAAGCTCACTTAGATCCTGAGCTCAGAGTGCTGGGCCTGAGATTTGCAACTGTACTGGTTCTCTCACAAGGCCTGTCACTGAATAGGTATCCATAAGTGTTTACTGAACATACCTAAACATGGGAATCCTGTTGGGTGTCCTAGATCAGTGGCCACTTCGATCAAAACTGTTTTGTCTTATTTTCAGTATTCTTGATGTTCTGGTATCTGGGGCCTCTGTGACTAGCGGGGGACTGCCCTTACAAGAGCTAACTAATTCCTAGAGATAGCAAACAACTCACCCCAAGTGTGCGATAGGCAAACTAACCACCCAGAGCCCACCAACCCTCTACCCCCTTTAGCAGCTATTACACTGCAAATCAATATTCCCTACCCTAATCATTCCAGGGTTAGACACCAAACTACTAGGGACAATCCCTACATCTCAGCACCCACTGAACTTATTCAAGCTAGTCAGTCCTAAGCTTGCTCACCTTACCTTTTCTGTTTCTTCCCACTGAAAAAAACAATAAAGGCTCTTGCCACATTTCCTGTGCCTCCTAATGGACTGTGGTACTTCCTCACATGACCCAGTAGGACTGATGTGCCTCAACCTCTTGAACTATGCCTGAGTGATAATACAATCTACATTTTTAATTTTTTTTTTTTTTTTTTTTTTTTTTTTTTTAGAGACAAAGTCTCACTTTGTCACCCTCGGTAGAGTGCCATGGCGTCACAGCTTGCAGCAACCTCCAGCTCTTGGGCTTAGGTGATTCTCTTGCCTCTTGCTTTAGCCTCCCGTGTAGCTGGGACTACAAGCGCCCACCACAACACCCGGCTATTTTTTTATTGCAGTTTGGCTGGGTGGGGTTCAAACCCGCCACCCTCAGTAAATGGGGCCAGTGCCCTACACACTGAGCCACAGGCACTGCCCTACAATCTACATTTTAAAACACTGTTCTGTGTGTCTTTTTGTCCTGTGCACTGCCTGCTAGCTCTGTCACAACAGCTTTCCAGCCAGGACCTGCCCTCTTTAGGTCCTGCACACATTCTTAGGCCTTAAGATGCCTTCTACAAAACACCTTATGTGAAAACTTAAGGATTCTACCCTATTGTCAAGTCAACAGTGATCCTTGAGCCATCAAAGGAAATCTAGTGAGAAGACATAGTATGTCCATGATGTAGAATAAAGATTTAATGCCAAAAAATTCTGACTCCCCTTACTTAATACATTAATGACTCAATTGCTGAATTTACTTAAAAAATTTTTTTATGAGAGCTGAAGCTTTCTCTGTCACCCAGGGTGGAGTGCAGTTGTATGATCTGAAGCTTGAAATCCTGGGCTCAAAGGATCCTCCCACCTATACCTCCTGAGTAGCTAGGCATATGCCACCATGGCCAGCTAATTGAAAAAATAATTTTCTTTATTTTAAAGACAAAGTCTGTGTTGACCAGGCTTGTCTCAGGCTCCTGGCCTCATGCAATCCTCTCACCTCTGCCTCCCAAGTAACTAGGATTACAGTTATGAGCCACTGTGCCCAGGAAAATCTTTTTATATAGATGCTATATTTTTTTGTTTTCTTCACATTTTAGGGGGTAGAAATTTCCATAAAATGCCATCTGCAAAATACCTTTAAGATAGTATTTCATAGGCCGAGTTCGATGGCTCGCACCTGTAATCCCAGCAGTCTGAGAGGCCTAGTTGGGTGGATTGTTCAAGTTCAAGAGTTTGAGACCAGTCTTTTCTATTTTTCTCTACTAAAAATAGAAAAACTATCCAGGTGTTAAGACTGGTACCTGTAGTCCCAGCTACTTGAGATGCTGAGGCAAGAGGATCTCTTGGGCCCAAGAGTTTGAGGTTGCTATGAGCTATGACACAATAGCACTCTACAGAGGGTGACAAAGTAAGACTTTGTCTCAAAACAACAACAAAAAGACAGCATTTCAGGTTTGAGTAATTAATTAGAGAATGAATAAAGAAGATTTTTAACTGCTACTTGAGGCAGTGCTTCTCTTATTTGTCTTTATCTGTTCAAGCCCAAGTTATCCTGACCTCATCATGCAACCAGTCTGTATATTACCTCTGGCCTTTAGAAAACAGCTACGCTTTGTTTTGACAAAAAGCCTCGAGTATCAGGAGTTGCATTAAGATGCTAGTACTGGAGATGGTCTACATCAGCTTATTAAACAAATTAGGGTGTTATTGTATCACATTAAAGAAGCCTGGAGATGAACACTCCAGGGTTTGATAACTACACAAGTCTTTGGCCCATTTCTTGTTATTTTGCAGGAGTTCTTTATATGAACAAGGTGTCATATCTTTATTAGTTTTAAATATTGCAGATATCCTCTTCCAGTCTGTCGTATATCTGTTAATTTTGTCCATGGTGTCCTTTATTGATGAGAAATCCTGAACTTTTATGTAGTCAAATCAGTCATTATTTTTATTTGTTTTATTTTATTTGCTTTATGGCATAGATTTTTGACTCTTACTCATGAAGTTCTTCCTGTACCAAGTTTTTCCTTGGGGAAAAAAAACCCCCAAGTTATATGTACACATATTCTTAAACTCCCTCTACCCCAATTTATATGCACACATATTCTTCTCTTGACCTTATAATTTAATTTGAACTTTCATATTTTATTCTCTACTCCAGCTGGGGTGAGGGGAAGGATTAAGACATGACTTAGTTTTCCTAAGACCATTTCATTTGCGTTGCTTTATAGTGCCACCATCATCTCTCAGGGTCCCATCTGTATGGAAGGGTCTACATCAGAATTTTCGATTCCTTTCTGTTTACTACAGTGTGTTCCCATGACAGAACCATTCTACGTTCATTGCTTTGATTCTGTAGGAAGTCTTACTAACTGGTTGGCCAAGTCCCTACTTGGTTTTTCTTTTCCAAAATCACCTTAATTGTTCATGAACCTCAATTTTTTCATAGAAATTTCAAAATAAGTTTGAGTTCCTCAAACAATTCAATGGGATTTTTATTAAGATTATATTGAAGGTATAGATTTATTGGGGGAAGGAATCGACATAAAACTTTACTACATTAAGATATTCAATCCACATCCCTTTTTTGCTTTATTTATTCATTTTTTTTTGTTACTTTAGTATAGTTTTAACACTTTTTTTGGTCTTGGGCGTTCTTTCCTGGGCATTCTGTAGTTTTATTTTAAATGGAATCTTATATTCTAATGTGTTCGAGAGGGAAAGAAAAGTAAAAGCAGTGGATAGGTTTTTAGCTTGGACAAAGGCGCTAGGGGTTGTTGGAGAGGAGCACATTTCATGGAGGGATGCCTTCGGTTTGATTTTGTTGCTTGTGGAGTTTGGGGTGTGTGCAGGATGCCTGTACAATGTTTGGTTAGCACTGAGTGCTGCACGAGCCCATCTGAAGCTTAAGAAACAGACCTGGCCGTAGAACTAGTATTCCGAAAGGAAACGCGAATGACTCCAGGGTCTAGGAAGATGAAGTGAGTGAGCAGAAAGGGCAGCTAGCAGCTACTGTTCAGCTAGTGAGAGCTGTTAGATTCACATGAGAATGGAGACCCGGTGTTGCAGAGCTCCTGATGTTTCAAGAGAAAACAAAAGTCTGGACTATAAAAATTTAGAGAGCTCTTTGTTTAAAAACAACTGTTCAATTATAAAACTAACTTCTGTGACTTCATTATTATATCCTCTTCACTGTTCATGTTCGCTTTGGGTACAACTCTGTGTCACATCTTTCTATGGATATAGACACACAGGATATGATTCATCACAAAGAATTGGCTTGTGTGATTTTGGAGGCCGAGATCCCACGATCTGCTGTCTGCATGCTTGAGACCTGGGAAAGCCAGTGGTGTAGTTTGACGGCACCAGAGCCAGAGGGCCACTGGTATAGGCTCCAGTCTGGTCTGAAGGTCTGACAGGCAGGAGTTCCGTGGGCAGGAGAAGATGGATGTGATGTTCCACCTCAGGTAATCAGGCGGAGCAAAAATTCAACTTCCCTCTGCCTTTTTGTTCTGTTCGGTACCTCAGTGGGTTAAATGATGCCCATCTTCTTTGGGGAGGGTCATCTGCTTTACTCAGTTCACCAGTTCAAACTCTGATCTCTCCTGGAAACATACACACACCAGGAATAATTTTTAAGGACATATCTGGGCATCTTATGGCCCAGTCAAGCTGACACACAAAATTAATCATCACATTTTTGAAACTGCACTGATGGCCCCCAATCTTTAGCCCTGTTTCCATATCCTTTGCACATGATTTTGTGGTTTTATGGGAGAGGGAGAATCTTTGAAGCTGCATTTGCCCATGTGATTTTTTTGGCTAGTAGAGTGAGCAAACATGCCAGAAAGTGGACTTGTTGCAAGTTGAGGTCACAAGAGGCCTTAGTGGTTCTGCTTACTCTCGGGGGTTTTACCATTGCCATAAGAAGGGCATACGCAAGGCAAGTGTGCTGGTGTCAGGAGGAGGATGAATGATACACGGAGCAGCTCTGTCCAAACTTAGATGCTCCAGCTAAGCCCAGCCCAGAGCGGAGGCTCCTGGGAACCTTCAGATGCACCGGCAATCCCAGTGGCAATCAAACCAACCCCTACATCAACCCCAGGATCATGAAAACCATTGAATCATGGTTGGTGGAAGCCACTGAGGTTTACGGTGCTTTGTGTGCAGCAGTAGCTGACCAATGTCCAGCCTGACCTAAAGCCATTCCACAAGCCTGTGAGCTTCTGCAGGCTGGAGTCTGAACACCTGGGACACTATGATAGTCCACGACAGAGGGATATCCTCAATTCAGTACACCCTGATTTATTGCCAGTTTCTTTTAGGGTATCATCAATTCTATATTTAATGAACATCTGCCTGTCATAATTTATATTGGATCCAGTGGGTAGCTAACTCTCCCTTACCTGATCCTGCTGTTTGGTGTCACACAAGAATATCAGGGGAGCCAGAGCATTTCAGAAGTTGTGATTTATTGCTCCATATTACTTTTGTCTATGGACCATTACCTTTTTCCTCCCCTGGAGGTCCTGGGAAGAATGAGGGAGTATAACATTAAAATATTGAAGTGATGGCAAAGAAAGCCAAAGGAAGCTAAGGAAACCCCTCTTCTCCACCCCCAATTAGAGTGCTTACATTCTGTACCTTATGTTGTATAATGGGTTAAAAATTACTATATTATAAACCTCCCCATGTTCCCCCCACCACCAATATCAGTAATGCTGACCCTCAGAGGATGGTCTATCGCCACTGGACCAATTCTGGACCTTCAAAATGCAAAATTAACAATTTACTCTAGAGCAGTACTTCTCAGGCCCCTTATGACAAAGGACCTTTAAAAAAATTTCTCTTCCAGGGCAGCACCTGTGGCTCCAAGAAGTAGGGCACCGGCCCCCTATGCTGGAGGTGGCAGGTTCAAACCCAGCCCCAGACTAAACAAAAAAAAAAAAAAAAATTTCTCTTCCAGGCACAGTGGTTCATGCCTGTAATCCTCACACTCCAGGAGGCTGAGGCAGGAGCATCACTTGAGCTCAGGAGTTCAAGACCAGGCTGAGCAACTCATTTCTAAAAGATAGAGAAGAGTTAGCTGTGCGCCTGTAGTACAGGGACTTTGGGAGGCTGAGACAGCAGGATTCCTCGACCCCAGGAGTTTGACGTTGCTGTGAGCTACGACACTGCCACTGTACACCAGCCTGGGTGACAGAGTGAGACCCTGTCTCTAAATAAATAAATAAAAACACATTTAAAAATTTCTAATCTATTGTGGATCAGTACTTTCGTAAGATACAACACAACATAAGAGAGGAGAGAGTAAGGGATGCAAGAAGGGTGCTGGGGAGTAGGAAACGGTTCTCCTTTATTAGCTTTTAAGAGATGCAAGTTAAAGTTTGTAGCATTTTATAAAAAGTTACTTGGTTTCTGGGCTGGATTTTTTAAGATGCAACTGGCCCATTCCAGACAAGGAATTTCTTAGTGTTAAAATTGGATATAAAATACAAAAATTAGCAATCATGCTTCATTGTTGAATTCTTTTGAGGGTGTTGAGTGCTTGCTAGTGCCTCTCAGATGTCATAAAGTATAATAGGAAGGTGCCTGTATAGCACTTTAAAAATTACTACAGGCAGGCTTGGCGCCTGTAGCTCAGTGGCTAGGGCGCCATCCACACACACCAGATCTGGCGGGTTCAAATCCAGCCCGGGTCCACCAAACAACAATGACAACTACAATCAAAAAATAGCCGGGCATTGTGATGAGTTTCTGTAGTCCTAGCTACTCGGGAGGCTGAGGCAAGAGTATCTCTTAAGCTCAAGAGTTTGAGGTTGCTGTGAGCTGTGACACCACGGCACCGTACCAGGGTGACATAGTGAGACTCTGTCTCAAAAAAAAAAAAAAATTATTCCAGGCAGTCCATACTGAGCCGTGTCTAAATGCCCACTGGCAGGAGCATAGGTCGTATTTTTGTCCTCAGCCTGAGACTGTAAAAAACATTTATTCAAAATGTTGAATTCATTCATTTCTTTACTGTTTCCAAGGTTGCTGGGAGGTAAACCCTTTAGAAATTCAACTTAAAAGTGTTTTGTGGGCTGGGTACAGTGGCTTATGCCTGTAATCCTAGCTCTCTGGGAGGCTAAGGCAGGTGGATTGCTTAAGCTCAGGAGTTCAAGACTAGCCAGAGCAAGAGAGAGACCCCGTCTCTACTAAAAATGGAAAAAACTAACCTGGCATGGTGGTGCATGCCTGTAGTACCAGCTACTTGGGAGACTGAGGCAAGAGGATCACTTGAGAGGATCAACAGTTGGAGGTTGCTGTGAGCTACAGTGATGCCACAGCACTCCACCTAGAACAACAGAGTGAGACTCTGTCTCAAAAAAAAAAAAATAAAAACAAAAATGAAAGTGTTTTTGTGGCTATTCTCCCTTCTTCCTGACAAGAGAATCTGAATTTTTTTCAAGGTACACCTAACTGAAATCTGTCCTTCTCACCCTTTGCAACTAGGTGACTATGTGACACAGTTATGGCCGATGACGTAGGAGTAGAAGTCTGTGGCAAGGCTTCTGGGAGAGCTATTGTTCTCTGTTAAACAAGGACAGATTCATTCTTTCAGTTTGCCCTTTCTCTTTCTTATTCTCCCTTCTGAGAAGGTGGATATCATGCTGGCAGTAGAGCAGTCATAGCGCCACCAAAAGGCAATCACGAAGATGGCCACCATCTCCTAAGAAAAGCAGCCAGAAGGATGGGAGGATGTCGGTGCTGTGAATTGCCTGTCTCTGGACCTCCTTTAAAAGTACAAAAAATGGACCCCATTTGATTAAGTCACCGTAGTTTGGTTCCTCTTTCATCCAAACAAATGTAGTGCCTAAAGGACACAGTCACTACATTTTATGTACAGTAGTTTGTTTAATGTCTTAGACACTTTTAATAACCTAAATTTTAAGTAAAGCATTTATTGTAATAGTCTCTAAACACGCTTTACAACTATGAGACTTCAACTCAAGGAATAATTGCTGACATTATGATGAAATGACATTAAGAACCTCTGGCTTCCTGGTGTTATTTTGACAAGCAATGGGAGGTTTGAGAATATTCTTGGTTGTTCTTAAACATTTTTATTCTTCCTCTTTGTGAATGAACTCAAAAAGCTTCAGAAAGGAGGGAAGGGGCGGGAGATGGGAAGAGAGGTGGGTGGTTCCATAGAGGGAGGGTTAAAAGTGGGGCCACACCTATGGAGCATATTGCAAGGGAACAAGTCAAATCTATCAAGTATAGAACATAAATGTCTTAACACTGTGATTAAGTAAATGAGATGAAAGCTATGTTAATTAGTAGGATGTAAGCACTCCAATTTGTACAAATAATCAACACATTGAATCCCCCCAAAAAAGGTTCAGTTAAAAAATAGTTCGTTTGGCTCCGAGTGAAAGTTTTATATCTTCCAAACTTTTCTTGCAACAAGCACCATCATGTGCAGCATGACAACGTGGCAGTCAGTGATGGACCACAGGTAGGATCCTCCTCTCATAAGACCATAATAGAGCTACAAAATTCCTGTAACCTACTCATGTTTTAGCCTTCTAACATCACAGTGCAACATGTTAACTTTTCTATGTTTATATACACAAATACTTAGCATTGTTTAATGTTTGGTTACAGTATTTTTTTTTTTTTTTTGAGACAGAGTCTCACTATGTGACCCTGGGTAGAGTGCCGTGGCATCACAGCTCACAGCAACCTCCAACTCTTGGGTTTAAGTGATTTTCTTGCCTCGACCTCCCAAGTAGCTAGTACTAAAGGCACCTGCCACTACGCCTGGCTATTTTTTGGTTGTAGTTGTCATTGTTGTTTGGTGGGCCCAGGCCGGATTTGAACCCACCAGCTCTGGTGTATGTGGCAGTAACAGGCTATAAGGTTTGTAGCCTGGGAGCAATAGGGAGACCACATAGCATAGGTGTGTAGTAGGTTAGCCATCTCGGTTTGTGGCTTATTTTGAAGTTTTTGGCTTTTATCCTTCCCCTTTGGTAAATATAAATTAAGAAGTGGTATATAGAACAATGGTAGGAAGAGGAGGCTGGTGTGGGCACCCATGTACATATGTATACATGTGTAGGCTAATGGTAGGAGGAGGAGGCTGGTGTGGACACCTGTGTACATATGTATACGTGTGTAGGCTAATGGTAGGAGGAGGAGGCTGGTGTGGACACCTGGGTACATATGTATACGTGTGTAGGCTAATGGGAGGAGGAGGAGGCTGGTGTGGGCACCCGTGTATGCATGTATGCATGTGTCAGCTACACGGGTTCTTGCAAATTGCAACTTGTTACATTGCACATTACTGTTTGACTCAGCCTTTTTAAAATGAACAGTAAATTTTGCTTTTAACTTTAAAAGGTTCTAGAAAATACTGTTTATTTTTAAAAGGAGTAGTGAACAGAAAAGCTGTGGGCTGAGCACCACCAGCACATTCCCATGATGGTAAGTATTCAGCATATGCTGCTGAATTGAATCGAAAAACCACTAAGTGAAAAGAAGACTTGAGTAACTTATAGACAGCTGGACTGTGGAACTCAGTTTATGAGCTGAGAAGGTTCATTTGAAACCCTGGAGATCTGTGATGATTCCTTGGTCCCAGCTCCTCTCAGGTGGGTGACCACGTGAATATGAGGCGTGATCGGCACATAACAAGCGTTCAGCCACTCTACACTTGGCTCTTTCCCTCTGAGTGCAGGTTTGAAAATCCTTCTCAGCACAACGTCTCTTGATGGCTACAACCAATTGCTGAAACTGTCATTTGGGATGAAGCCTTAAATCAGCTGGCTGAGACCCAGAGACTTGGGGACAGGAGACTTACTTCTTTAATGTGGTTCTGCCAATGTTATTCTTCATCTTTTTTATCTTTAAAGTGTGTATAAAAGCTTCAAGAGAGGCTTTAAAGACAAAGTTCAACAAATTTATTTATTTGTTCAACAAATATTTATGGAATGTCAGCTGTGTGCTAGACAGTGTAAGGCTCTGGGGGCTACCATGTTGGGTCAAAATTGATCCAGTTCCTTGTCATTTATAGTCTAATGAGGGGCATCAATCAAGAAATCACATAAATAGGGTGAAAGAAAGAAAGAAAGAAAAATAAAAAAAAATCACGTAAATAAAAGTATAATTGCAAAACAAGATTGTCAGTGTTAGAACTATATCATCTGTTCAATGCAATTTATTCCATAGAAGCACAAGTCAAAAAGTATGAGAATTATGTTTAAAGGACAAACACATTGAATATTATTAGGGAACAGAGAATAAGGGAAGTCTTAGACCAATTTCTTTCTTTTTTTTTTTTTTTTTTTTTGAGACAGAGTCTCACTATGTCCCTCTGGTAGAGTGCCATGGCATCACAGGTCATAGTAACCTCAAACCTTGGGCTCAAGCGATTCTCTTGCCTCAGCCTCCCAAGTATTAATAGCAGGGACTACAGGTGCCCACCTGTTTTTGGTTGTTGTTGTTTGGCAGGCCCGGGCTGTTTTCAAACCTGTCAGCTCTGGTGTATGTGGCTAGCTCCCTAGCTGCTGAGCTACAGACTCTGAGCCTGGAACAATTTCTTTGTTTCTACTAACTAGATGTAAAAAAAAGCAGCAAAGTGAATGTTCTTTTAGAGAATCTAAATAGGCATCTAGGAGAGAATAAACACTCTCTCCTTACTAGGAAAACAAAACGTATTCAGAACCTTTCCTGCATTTCCCCACACTCAGGCAGTCTCCATGGTGTTCTCTCACTCACACAAGGGAGAATGGAAAAGTAGACATGTTCAGACCCTTCTAATATAATAACAATATAACAACATATAGAATTAATGTTTTTGTTTATATTATCTTATTTTAAGCAAACTTACATTTTAATATTTATAACATTAAATATTATAACAATATTATAAGGATATTTAAAAGTGCTAAAGAAATGTATATGATTATAAAGTGTTCTAACAAAATAACAAATGTTATAATAATATATTATAAGAATAGTAATCATAACATTATAACAATTTAACAATATAACATACAAAATACTGTAACAACTGTTTATTATATAATTATAACAGTGATAAGTTATATAATTCATATAGTATGATTTCATCCTAGATTCTTGGAAAAGTCTGAATGTTAATTTCTCCCTGTACTCAAAGATAAAGGAAAGGAATGGGTTCTGAGTCTAAAACACATTTATCTACTAGAAAAGAACAAAAGACTAGGGTTTGAGGAAAACAAAGAAGGATCCTAGAAAAGGTTAGGAGCTAAAGAAAGTAAAAGGCAGCAAGAGGATGAAAGGAAGAATAAACAGGGGGATTTGGGCTGGGTTAGGGGCCGGGAAAGGTTGTTCAAGAAGAGAGAGAGTGCATCGCCCAGGAAGAGCGGGTCTGGGGATCTGAGAAAGGACCACAATGCAGGCTGTTAGTGCTGGGCCCAGGAACTTCTTGGGAGCTCATCCATCACCTGCAGTGGCGCTGCTTACATTCAGGAATGTCTCTGCTGCCTGTATCAGCGGGCTCTGCCAACTGTCTTCCCTTGGGGTCCACCAGGACTTCATTTCTCCAGCATCCTCCTCCCAGATTACCTGTGAGCACATCCCACTGTCCTCCCCCACTGCTTCCCTACTCAGTACATGTAGCACCCCAGGATACCCATGCACCCAAGGAGAGGGAGAGCACCAGGGGGTCCTGCACTGGGTCCCCAGTGGGCGTGACGGAGTATCTCTCTCCTGTTCCTGGGGTGTGGGTGTGGGGCCGCTGAATGAGTCAGCCTGACTCTGTAGGAGCTGCCTTCTTTCCTCTCTGCCCTTTGAGGTGAAGCAATAGTTACTGATAATTCCCTTATAATAATTAAAACTAAGACTATAAGAAAGGAAATGAAAATTATCAAAAAGAAACCTTAGACAACATATTTACCCTCTTACTGTTTCAAGCAAGGGCCCGGTCGTGATCCCACAATTTACTGAAATATATGTACATCTAGCCTGGCTTTAGTTTGCAAGGATTTGAAGATCATCATGCATAAATATTTGCTCACCAAAGTAATGGAGTAATTTCTTGAAACAGTTTCCTGAAGAGCAAGGACAAAATGTTTATGAGCCTGACAACTTCTTGACTATCATCATATCCTTGTTAAACAGTATTTCATTTGGCATTAAATATATCTAGGTATAAAATAGCCATGAAGCAAATTAAACTTCATCTGAATGTGTACCAAAACTGTAGAAGAGGAAGGAAAAGTGGGTGCTTATACAGCTCCCTAGGGTTCCAGAGAATACCAAATTGACGTGATGAATGGGTGAAATCATTTATTGCAGTAGAAATGTGTGTGGGGTAATAAAATAACAACTTTTTGGGGAGGGGGGTCTCACCGTGTCACCGTTGGTAGAGTGCTGTAGCATCACAGCTCACAGCAACCTCAAACTCCTGGGCTCAAGCGATTCTCATGCCTCAGCCTCCCAAGGAGCTGGGACTACCAGGTGCCCACCACAATGCCTGGACGTTTTTTGTTGCAGCTGTCATTGTTGTCCAGCTGACCCAGGCCAGGTTTGAACTTGCAGCTGGCACGGTAACCAGTGTACTACTGGCGCTGAGCCAAAATAACAACTCTTAGGCAAAGACAGATTAACTAAATACCGGTTCTGCTAATACTAGCTGTGTAACTTTGGGCAAATTACTTAAGCATGCTGTTTCAGGTTTCCTCATTCATAAAATGGAGATTAAATAATAGTACCCTCCTCAGAGGATCTTTGGAGGATGAACAGCAATAATGTGTGCCCAGTGCCACATTTAGAACCTGGCACATAGCAAATTTGCAATGAATTTTAGTTATTACTATCATTGTGCTTAGTAAATGTTTAAATAGTGTTTACTATGTGCCAGGCACTCTTCTAATTACTTTACAAAAATATTTATGAGCTTGGCACTATGTTAAGCACTATGCAGATATTAACTTATTTAGTCCTCATAACAGTCCTGTGGGTTACATCATCATCATCATCATCAATTTCACTTCACAGATAAGAAAATAAGAGCCCAGAGATTGAGTTACTTGTTTAAGATAACAGTCAGTAAGAGAGCTGGGGTTCAAATTCAGACACTGTGCTTCCAGAGGCAGTGCTCTTAACCTCACACCACGTGAACGGACCATTGACATCGTCACCAGCACCATCATCATCACCATCATGAGCCCTAAATTGAAGATGTTGAGGAAGGCATTAATGTATACATATTCGTTACTTTAGAGTTTTGTCTGTATGATATATTAATATATTTTCATAAAATGTGTGCATTACTCTTAAAAGCCGAATTATTAAAAAGTGGATATGGAATCATTTTAGAAAGTTTTAAAAGATGGATAGGACCAAAAACCTGTAAGGAAATTTAGAGCTCATTGAAAATTCCCTGTCTTCTTAGAAGATTATTATTTTTAATAATAATTATTTCTTTAATAAGTCTTGTTAATAATTTCTTTAATAAGTCTTGTTGTCTCTCAATTTAGTAGAGTAACCTGATGTGAAAGCACTTTGTAAGCTATTTATAAGGCAACAAAAAATTTTAGAAATGTCAGCTACAGTTATTTGGGACAGCATCCATTTGTGTGTATTATAAATGGACCTATATGCATACACATCCTTGATACATTTCCTTTTTTTTTCTTTTTTTCTTTTTTTTGAGACAGTCTTACTCTGTCACCCTGGGTAGAGTACCATGATATCTTGGGTCACAGCAACCTCAAACTCTTGGGCTCAAGTGATTCTCTTGCCTCAGTTTCCCGATTAGCTAGGACCTACAGGAGGGCCACAACAATGCCTGGCTAATTTTTTCTATTTTTAGTAGAGGCAGGGGTCTCACTCTTGCTCAGGTTGTTCTCTAACCCCTGCGCTCAAGCAGTCCACCCGCCTCAGCCTCCCAGAGCACTAGAATTATAGACGTGAGCTACCACACTGGGCCCTTGTAACATTTCTTAGGAGACATATTTTGGCTGGGGGAGGTGGCACACATCTGTAATCCTGGTACTCTGGAAGGCCGAGGTGAGTGGACTGCTTGAGCTCACGAGATTGAGACAAGCCTGAGTAAGAGGGAGAACCTGTCTCTAAAAAAAAATAAATGAGGGCGGCGCCTGTCGCTCAGTGAGTAGGGCGCGGGTCCCAAATACTGAGGGTGGTGGGTTCAAACCCAGCCCCGGCCAAACTGCAACAAAAATAGCTGGGCGTTGTGGCAGGCACCTGTAGTCCCAGCTACTCGGAAGGCTGAGGCAAGAGAATTGCCTAAACCCAGGAGTTGGAGGTTGCTATGAGCTGTGATGCTATAGCACTCTACTGAGGGTGATAAAGTGAGACTCTGTCTCTAAAAATAAATAAAAATTTAAAAAAATAACTGAATGTTGTGGCAGGCACCTGTAGTCCCAGCTACTCAGAAGGCTGAGGCAAGAGGATTGCTTGAGCCCAAGAGTTCAAGGTTGCTGTAAAGCTATGATGCCAGGGCACTCTACTGAGGGCGACAAAGTAAGATTTTGTCTCAATAAAAAAAAGAAAAAAAGAGAGAGAGATAGGTCTGTCCATGCTGGTTACCACTGTGGAAGTTGAATTGCTGCTCTGACAGGGCCTTAATCTCTCCCAAATCCTTTTTTGTTAAGGCCAAATGATAATTCAAAGAACACAAAATATGTGCATAAAATTTGACCAGAAGGTGGCAATAAAACATTGATATTTTGAAAATTTTTTAGGCACAAGTTTAAGAACTAACTTAGGGTATTTTTTTTTTTTTCTTTAAGACAGAGTCTCACCGTGTCGCCCTCAGTAGAGTACCATGGCATCACAGCCCACAGCAACCTCAAACTCTCAGGCTAAGTGATTATCTTGCCTCAGCCTCCCGAGGAGTTGGGACTACAGGTGTCCACCACAATGCCTGACTATTTTTTGGTTGCAGTTGTCATTGTTGTTTAGCAGGCCCAGGCCAGGCTTGAACCCACCAGGCTTGGTATATGTGGCCGGCGCCCTACTCACTGAGCTACGGGTGCCAAGCCGTAACTTAGGGTATTATTAATATATTATATCTAACCAAAATACTGTCTAGAGGTTCTCATGGCTCACATTCTGGTCCTGAGGGTCTTCATGTGGTGATGGAATTGGAGGCCGTGTGCTAAATTCTGATGAACAGCTCCCCACCCCCGGCTCTATCTGGGCTGTCTCTGCCCTGGAGGAGCCCAGCGTCAGACAAGGGGTGGCTGGGATATTGTATGATAAATGTCACTATCAGAAATGCACAAGATGCTCTGTGAACAAGGTCACTCATTTGAAGAGTGTGTGTCCCAACCTTAGGACATTATGGAAGGATATTAACATGAAATTAATTAAGACTGTTTAAGTAAACCTTATTCTGTAAATGGACTAATAACTGGGATATTGCAGTTATGTTGTTTTTAATCCTTTGGTGAACTTTTCTATATATCAATTTTCTGTATCTAAGAAAGTTTTTTTTTTCCTGTTTGTGCTTCATGTAAGGAATAGGAAAGAAATACCGAAAGAAACTGATATTGATATGGTTCCCCCCAACCTCTACATTAGGTAATCCAAGGAGGAAGATCCTGACAAGGCTCCCTTAATTCTGGGAGCTGTCTAGTAAAGGGCAGGCCTGGAATTTGTTAAAGAAAAAATTATTCTGACACTTTTCTTTTTTTTGAGACAGAGTCTCACTTTGTCACCCTCAGTAGAGTGCTATGGCATCATAGCTCACAGCAACCTTAAACTCTTGGGCTTAACAGATCCTCTGGCTTCAGCCTCCCAAGTAGCTGGGACTCCAGGTGTTCACCACAACACCTGGCTAATTTTTAGAGATAGGGTCTCGCTCTTGCTCAGGTGGTCTTGTGTTCTGACACTTTTCACATGGTAAGGAAGACTTTCTTCAGAACCATAGCAGTAGGTGAAGGGGCCAAGATATTGCAATAGGAGAGAGAAAATGGGTTCGACACTGAACACAAGAACGAGTAGGATTTATAGGTTGGGGGTATTGATAGATGGAAAATTACTGAGAAGAGACCTCAGGGTGAGGGAATTCTTGATGAGGGCAGGCCAGTGTAATGAGATTCAAGGACAGGATATGAGGAATTTGGTTAGATTCCAAGAGTGACCAAACATTGAGGGATGGAGGAGGGAATTCTTTCAAGATTGATTTAGCAGGTTTCTTGTTAAAACTGCGCCAGCAGGTTGGGGAGGCTGACTAGTTTGGTCAATGTTCAAATGTACCAAGAGTATCAACACCTTAATTTAAAGCAGAGTCTGGCTCACATAACCTGGTAGAGTTTTTGGTCTTCTGCCAAGTGGCTGAGACTCGGTGTCACGATAGGAATGTTTGCATATTTTTCCATACATACTTTTTCTAATTTAAGATCATTAGTGAATTTATTTTTATAAATTTATAAGAACGTATCAGGAATCTAGGCCTAGAGGAAGAAAGAATCACCCAAACACCAGAGACAGAAGAGGAAGGGGCTTTATTGCAGCCAGTGGAGGCACGACTGACTAACGTCCGACCATGGCTGTGCTCCCCATCAGCTCTGTCCTGTCCTTTTACGGAATTCACAGGTAGACAGACAAAGGAATTACCATATTGCCCCCCCACTGAAGGTGTCAAGGCACATGCAAGTTTACAGAAGTGGAAGCAAGCATTAGTTAGTTTCAAGGTTCCAGGAAGTTCAGCCAGATAGAAGTTCAGTGCCAATTAAGAAAGAAAAATGGCTGCTGTTTTAAAAAGCAAAGAGGAGCACTTTGTTCCCCTAAGTTCAAGTGAGTAACTGACCTTGGGTCTTCTGCTGAGGGCTGGTACCTTATCTCAAGGTTACCGTAACATAATAACCACAGTTTTTAGCAGGCAAAGAGATAGTTTAACAAACTTTGCATTAACTCTATAATGGCAGATTGACTCTTTTGAGTTCTGAACTTTTGATGTATGTTCCCAGAAATCTCTGGCATTGCACGTAACTTCCCAATACAGGGCCTGGGCCTCCTCTCTCAAGAACTTGTGGTTGGGTACTTCTCTTTAAAAGTGTAATTCTTATTTTAATCTCTATCTCACCTGTGCTGTGGTTGTGTTGCTTTGGGGGGGGGAACCTGAAGAACCAAGTGTGTGTGAGGGACAAAAGGATTTGCACTCTTTCAAAAAACAGGCTAAGCCTTAGCTGTTTGGCAGTCCCTACCAGAATGACACAATAGCTGGAGGATTAAAATATAATTATATAGTAATTCAGGGCCTTCTATATACCTAATTTTAAAAAAAAATCTAAGACATACTGAGTATTGTAAAGTTTTTATGTGTTTTACGTTCAAGTAGGCATATGCTTAAACCCTTTCTGTGTCATTAACCTTGTGGTTAATTTCAATAATGGTTGATGTGAATATGATATTGAATAATTCAGGAAGGAATGCAACTGAGTATGTGAAGAAAAGTGGGATGTAATGCTGTATCTGACTGCATGTTAATCAACTTGTGCTCACTGGCCAGATTGGATAGTTAGCTGCCACATTGTATCACAGGCAGGAAGATGATATTCACAAAACAATAGACAAAGAAGCTTTAAATAGGCTGGGCCTGGTAGCACATGCCTGTCATCCTAGCACTCTGTGTAAAGCCAAGGCTGGCGGATCCCTTGAGCTTAGGAGTTTGAGACCAGTTTGAGCAAAACGAGACTCCATCTCTCCTAAAAGTAAAAAAAAAAAACTAGAAAAGCTTTGTGGTAGGCACCTGTACTCCGGCTATTCGGGAGGCTGAGGCAGGAGAATCATTTGAACCTAGGAGTCTGAGGTTGTTATAACATAGGCTGACTACATGGCACTCTAGCCTGGGGCAACAGAGTGAGACTCTGTCTCACAAAAAGAAGAAGAAGAAGGAGGAGGAGGAGGAGGAGGAGGAGGAGGAGAAAGAAGAAGAGGAAGAGGAAGAAGGAAGAAGAGGAAGAAGAAGAAGCTTTATTAATCACAGGGGATGATATTGGTGAAGCAATTTATTGTTTTGAAAACAGGTAACTGGTATAATCATCCTGCCTTTCCTATATGAATCACACCATTGGCTAACCAAATAGTAGATGAAGGAAAATTTCTCTTTGTAGACAAATTTCAGGTAATAAATGAAGAAGAAATGATAGAATTGGAATATCAGCATTTCACAGCCCCTGATACATTAACAGACTTAAATATTGATCATCAGTATCTGTAACCATCAAGAAAGACAACCAGATATTATGCATCTCCTGATAGAAGCCCCACACAGCACTTATAACTATGTCCTACCCCCAGATTCCAAACTGAATCTGCTCAGGCCTCTACCAATTTTCTCACCTGAGTGGCCACGACTCAGATTTGATTGTACAATTTGGGGGCTCAGAGGTGGTGGGGTGTGTATATAGGTGCACGTGCTCTTTCTTCCATCTTGATTCCTCTGAGATTCTTGCCATGACGGAGAGGTTACCCACCCTCTCACCTCTAACCAAGAAAATGAGGCTCCACTCCCAATGCTTGCAGGACTCCCCAGAGAAGCTTTCAAAACCACCTACGTGGCTTCACTCCAGACTTGTTAGGCCTTTGGAGGTGGGACCAGTACATTTCAAAAGCTACCCACGTATTTCCTATGGGCTGCAGACAGGGTACAGAACTGGTTGGGAAACACAAAAGAACAGGCAAAAATTATTGTACTGTATATTTGCATAATAAGTTGAATTCTTAAGAACTCAGCCCACCTTCTCCATTGCTTCACTGACATTCTGAAGCCCATCTATGGACCCAGGATGGGAATCTGTCCCTGGCAGGCATACATGGTTATGAATATGAAAAGCAAAGATTAAATAGAGAAGTCATTTGGAGGGAAACTAACGTAGGACAGATCCAACTTCTTGGAACCACGGGGCTACCTCACATTGGCCCCACTCTGTTGACGACAGAATGGTGAATTTCCTTTTAGGTATAACAGAGACAAAAACTGCAAGCCTGTAATCTGGGCACGTGCAACAGAAAGGGCTTTGACTTCTAACAACACCCAGAACCAACCCCTCAGAACTGAGAAAACAGGATATGAAAGCCTTGCCAGAAGTGAGGGGTCCATTGACCCAGTGCAAAAATCCACCTCAACATATCTTATTATATAAGTGGAAAGATTTGAAGAACTCCATTCAGATCTTGCCAACCCAGCATCCCTAAATCCTTTTCCCCAAATCAGGGAGACAGATCTGAGCCCGCTCCTGTGTCCTGGCTGGCTGATTTTCAATAAAGGTAGCTTTCTTGTCTCAAAAGCTGCTGCTACTGGGCGGTGCCTGTGGCTCAGTGAGGAGTGGGGCGCTGGCCCCATATGCCGAGGGTGACAGGTTTGGACCTGGCCCCAGCCAAGCTACAACAACAACAACAACGACAATAACAAAAAGCCGGGCATTGTGGTGGGCGCCTGTGGTCCCAGCTACTCGGGAGGCTGAGATAAGAGAATTGCCTAAGCCCAAGAGCTGGAGATTGCTGTGAGCTGTGATGCCACAGCGCTCTACCAAGGATGATAAAGCAAGACTATCTCAAAAAAAAATAAAAAAAAAAGCTATTGCCACTTAGCATGGGCTTCTGTGCACAGCAGTCAGTGAGCCCATTTGCTTGTTCTTGCTGTGAGATGGAGTTACGCTAGAGCAGGAACAAGAATCTGGCAACAACATGCTGTGAAGTTCCAAACAGGCTGTAGGTGGTGGAAGTCTGTGAGGAAGATGAGGGTGGGCTCCTGGAAGTGCCAGCTGCAAGGTGAGTTAGACTGCAGGATGTCCCGCAGCAGAGGCCAGGGATCTCACCGGTAGGTGAGCTGGGCGAGAGGACTGCCACTGAGAAAGGGCCAACTTTCATTGCCTGGAAAGCAGATTGACCTCGAAGGCTTCTTTGCAAAACCAAAGGCATCACTGGGCAATTCATGAAGCTCTTGCACAAGGGACAATTTGCTGTCCTACAGGTGTAGACATCGGCGCTGTGGAGATATGCTTTTTGAGTTAAGGTCAAAGGGGAAGAAAGTCTGTCAAGAACCTGACATTACTGAGTACCGACTGTGAGCCACATTCTTTCACACACTTCTTAGGTGACTCTTGCTCTAAGCTGGGATCTGTCAGTCTGAAGTAAGTCATACATTCGTCTTAAACAGGGTTGGCTTCTCCCTTGGAATGTTCTAGTTTATACTCTTCCCAAATAGGGAATTAACTGGGACCTGAAGGATGTTTTTAAATGTATCTGGGATTTTGTTTTATTCAGGTAGGGTGAGAAAAATAGATCAGGAGACTGCCATTGAAAACTCCCAAGCTTGGAGGGCAAACCACATCACTCAGGGCCAGAGAGGAAAGCGCCAGGGTGGGTGAGGGGGCAGAAGGAGGGGGGAAATCCTCTGCAAAAGCCTTTATTATGGTTTCCAAGAAAGGAATGGCAGGGTAGGGTAGGGTGAGCGTCTGGGCAGGCTGGGATTTGATACTTCGAGTAATTTCAGCAGGCTCTGGGCTACAGGGTCTCCAGTCATCCTATACCTGGGCCTGGGGTGATTGAGAACAGGAACAGTGTCTCTCCAGCTGCTGGAGCCTGGTAAGAAAAGGCTGATGGGGGCATGGCCTGGGATTTGGTTGGTTTGCATGTCAAAGGCATGCTCTAGGTCCTAGAAAGAGGCAGTCTCTTTTCAGGTCTGCAAGGGCTCAAGATGTCAAAGCATCATAAAATAGAGAAAAGTTTTAAAAACATGGTTAATACAAAGAACCTTCTAGCTTGCAAAATACTGTTTATTTCAACTAAGCTAATACCTCATAAAATGGGAAAGACTAAGAAAGATTATCTGATTCAATCCAATAATTGTCGGTAACATTTAAATAGTTTGTTCTATGAGGCCACCTCCTGAGCCAAGCACTTTAAATGCGTAATTGTATTTAATCCACAAATTTGTATGTTGACTATACAAAGTAAGGGTGATTATATGAATCTGTACGTGTAATAAAATACCATAGGGCCTTTACCCCACCACCACCACCACCAAAAAAAAAAAAAAAAGCACATGAAAAAATGGTGAAATTTGAGCAAGAAGTGCAATCTGGTTCACTGTTTTATGCCTCACTACTGATAATGAACAGTGGTTATGGAATATGTCACCATTTGGTAAGTCTGGCGATGGGCACAATGGGACCTCACCGCATTATATTTGGAACTTATGAATCTACAATTATTCCCAAATAAAAAGTTAAAAATACACAAAGGGCAGCACTGTTATTGTCCCTATTTTGCCCATGAGGAGACAGAGGCTTAAAGAGGTTGAATCACCTGCCTGAGGTTACTCACCTAGTTTAAGTAACAGAATGTGATTCTAACTCAGAGCCCATGCACTGTGACCCGCCTTCAACATAAGTTATATTATTCAACATGATATTCAAATAAAATAGTGACTTCTATTACAGCTCACAGCAACCTCAAACTCTTGGGCTTAAGCAATTCTCTTGTCTCAGCCTCCCAAGTAGTTGGGACTACAGGCACCTGCCACAATGCCCAGCTATTTTTTGTTGCAGTTGTCATTGTTGTTTAGCTGACCCAGGCCAGGTTCGAACCCGCCAGCCTCAGTGTATGTGGCCAGCACCATAACCACTGTGCTATGAGCGCTGAGCCACCAAGAGACTTCTATAGACAACAAGTTCTACTTAAATACTAAGTGTCTTGGGATGTGTTGTCCATTTTAAAGTTTCTAATATATTCTCAGATACGACACATATTCCCTACCAAAAGAATGAGGTAAATTTGATGAACAAGTAGTTTCTTTTTTGTATTCTACATAATTTTGTCAAGGGTACAGTAAAAATTCTGTGTAACCAGACACCAGGTAATTCTTCCAGGTCATGATGAATTTAGGAGTTGTTGTAACTCATCCCTTCAATATGGGCTTCAAGCTAATTACATAGGACAAGAAACAAGACATTAACTGACGTTGTAAAGACAAAAATTGGCAAGCAATATAAATGTAGAACATAAGATATATCCATACAATGAAATACTCTGCTGCGGTCAAAATGGTGATATACTTCTAATCATGTTAATATGAAAAAGAAAAGTGTTAACAATGGCTGGATACTTTCTGGAAAGCCCTCGTATGTATATATTGATTATTCAGGGTGCCACTAAAGTCGCCATACATAGGGCAAATGGGAAATTGTAGCTAAATGTAACTTTATTTACAAAATATTCATTACAAAATTACAAAATGTGTACAAAATATTCTCATATGTTGCCCACCTCTTTGTAAAATAAAAATCTTGTAAATAAAGGTACATTTAGCTATTATTTGTTAAGGATACAGTAAAGATTCTGTATAACGAGACAACTGGAGGCAACTTTTGGAGCACAATGTATTTTAATTCCACATAGATTATTATTATTATTATTTTTTTTTTGAGACAGAGTCTCACTTTGTTACCCTTGGTAGAGTGCCATGGAGTCATCATAGCTCACAGCAACCTCCAACTCTTGGGCACAAGTGATTTTCTTGTTTCAGCCTCCCAACTAGCTGGGACTGTAGGCACCAACCATAATGCCCGGCTATTTTTAGAGATGGGGTCTCACTCTTGGTCAGGCTGATCTTCAACTCAATTAGCTCAAGCAATCCACCTGCCTCTGCCTCCCAGTGTGCTAGGATTACAGCCTACCTACCATACCCATTTGCAGGTGTGAGCCACTGTGCCTGGCCCTGAATATTTTTAATATATATATATATATATATATATATATATATTTATAAAATATATATTTATTTATATTTTATATATAAATATATATAAAATCAGCCAGGTACAGTGGCTCATACCTGTAATCCTAGCATTCTGGGAAGCCAGGAGTTCCAGACCAGCCTCAGAAAAAGCAAGACCCTGTTTCTAAAAGTATCTGGGCATTGTGTTGGGCACCTGTAGTCCCAGCTAGTTGGGAGGCTGAGGCAAGAGAATCCCTTGAGCCCAAGAGTTTGAGGTTTCTGTGAGCTATGATGCCACAGCACTCTACTAAGGGCAACAAAGTAAGACTCTGTCTTTAAAAAAAATATATCACAAAACACTAGACATAGACGGCTCCCCTCTCTATGTATGTTTATGTGTGCATAAAAAATAAACTGGGTAGATAAACACCATAATGTGTATAAAGTTATATATGGTTGAGAGACTGTGGGTAGTATTTATTTTTGAGTATAGTCCCTAAATTTTAAAATTACCTTATATGAATTCTGTAATAAAACTTAAAAGAGGACATTTAAAAAAGGAGATCCTATAAATTGATACTATAAGAATGTGAAAGTGAATGCTGAATTCTGTTGGCATTACTCACTTAAAAACTACTCAGCAAATGTTTATTGACTATCTACTATGTATACAGATTTTTGCTATGTTCTGAGGGAGACTTAAATATGAGTAGCAAATTCTCTACTCACTGTGAATTTTAGTAGTAACAGAGGCACACGTCTAAACAATTGAAATCAACCCAATGGCAGAATGACACAAAATACCAACAAGGTGCTGTGGGAGGACAGAAGAAGTCAACGCCTGCTGACGAGACACATCACAGAATGAAGGCCGAGAATAAGAAGGTGCCCCATTTACTACTCAGGAGACACCTTTGGGAATGGGCGGGGTGGGGGGAGGAGAGTGTTGCTTCAGCCCCACGTCCAAACCAAGCTCAGGATAGCAGAGGTAGGTCCTGTCTTCTATGTGAATCAACTAGCTACTTCACGTTCAGGCTCTTCAACAGTTTTCACCATAAACTAATTAAATCAAGCAGAGCTCTTGCTGATGTCTGATACTGTATGTCATTTGGTGGATGAAATATATTTTGCATCACTGGAATCAATACACTCGGGGATATCCCCAGGGTATTGGAAGCAGCCAGGCAACGGCTGCAGACAAGCTGCCAGGATGTATGGAACACTAAGTTAGAAGCAAAGCAGGGTGGACACCAATGTTAGGAAAGCAAGACAATGAACTTCTTCTTTCCAGTGACTCTGTCTGGGTTGAGCTGTTTAGGTGCCCAGGAGACTAAGCGGCAGTGACAATGGCAGTGGCTCCGACTCTTGAGGAGGCAGGGATGTCCTCCCAGACCATCCACTGACACACAGCAGTGGACCAGTTATTCCTCAGCAGCAGATGGCATTCTCCCTCCTGCTTATCCAAGGCTGAGATAAACCTTTTCTGCTCAATTTCAGACCCTGCTGCCAATGCTCCTCTGTCCTCGGAGCTCAATCACATGCTTTTTTTTAACCTTTTAAAAAATCCTCTTTTTAAAAAATGCCAATGTGATAGATAATTACCAAAGTCATTATAGTCCAAAGGATTGTGATAATGAATGTTCTCCTATAAATAAGCAGTTACAGGGATTAGCAGAAAGTGACTCAGAATATCAACAATATTATAAGAACATCAAATAACCTCATCCTTGTCTCACCCCATGCTCACATTATTGTTTATCCTGCTTTCCTTAAGAGGGTAAAAAACTCTCCTTATCTTTTTCCAATGCTAAATATACATACTCGGCAGCAAAGCATCAGGACTGAAATCATTTTCCGATGTGTAATACTGAGTAGGATGTAAATTGTAGCAATTTATTAAAGGCTGCATTTTCCTATTCCAAGGAATGGAAGGAAATTTAATGAAGGTGTGAACATAGGAGCCGCTAAGAATTGTGAGTGCAGCACCCCTCTGGGATTTATCCCACTTTTCAAGCCCTAACAATAAACCTGTCTATTCTACTTAGCCAGTGGGCTGGTTTCTTTCCCAGCCTGGTAAGAATGTGTTAGAATGCTGTTCTTCTGTAGTTAAGTATAACTGTCTTGAAACTGGAGATAGCTCATCCATTTCTATTACAGCTTTCCCTGCCACTAAAACACACACGGAAATGCCTTTCTTTATGCCGTTGTGTTTTCTTGGGGAAGGTTATTTGACAATTGGATCAGTTAGTCACTGAACTGCATTATAATTTTGTTCAATGAGCTCAATAATTATTTTTTGAATGGCAATAACTTGATTTTTAAATGTTTAACTTTTAAAATGCTCTAACATTGAACTGTTTATTTAGGGCTGATCAGAGACATGTACAGAATTATTAAGAAGTACAAAAAAACTTATTGGAGGTCCCTGTTGCCCAATAACATAAAATACAATTACGGAAGCAAGACTTTGAACAACTGACAAATAAAGCGGGAGAGAAACAATTGAGCACAGACAACACCCCAGGAGGAAGGGATCAGGGTAATCTGAAAGGAATAGATCTTCCACTAGACTTGAATGACAGCAAATACTTAAGTAAATGAAAGGAAACCGAGAGGGTATTTCAGGTAGTGGGCCAGCCTGAGAATCTACCCCAAGCCACTGTTGAACCTGGCTTATTTAGAGGTGGGAGAATTATTTGGCAAATATAAACACTCTATATACACAGTAATTTACCCCTTATGTGCGGTAAATTTTCTATGGTGGCTATGACAAATTACCACAAATGTTATGACTTAACACGAATGAATTCTCTTACAGTTCTATAGGTTAGAAGTCTAACATGGGTCTCACTGGACTAAAATCAGGGTGTCAACAGGGCTGTGTTCCTTCTGAAAAAGGTAGGGTACAATCTATATCTTCATCTTTTTCACTTTTTGTCTCATCACCCCCTTCCTCTGTCTTCAAAGCCATCAGCAACGCTGACCCCTGTATGTGTAACCCAGGCAGCTTCACTGTTGTTAAGGACTCATGTAATTACATCGGGTTCATTGGATCATCCTAGATCCTCTCCCCATCTCAAGGCCCTTAACTTTAATCATATCTGCAACATCCCTTTTGCCATGTGAGGTACCATATTTATAGATTCCAGGGATTATGATGTAGACATTTTAGAGCTGGTGGGAGAGGGATTATTCTTCCTACCATATCCCATTTGCAGAGTGTTTTTATTAATGACATCTTGGAGAAAACTAAGAAGTTGATAAAGAAAGTAAGGCAGATGATAAAATATTTTGAATGCTATTGTGGAATCCAATTTTATACACACTGAACAGTCTTTGAGTGTAAACAAGAAAGAGAGATAATAATGAAATCAGTGCTCTAAAACGATCTCCATGAAACCAAGGCATGAAGGTCGTCTTGAAGTGGAGGAGAAAGTGCTGCAAGGGGAGGAATGAGCAGGTTATTGCTATTGGAGGCCCTAATTGCTATAATCCCAAATTTAGGTATAAGAACCCAGACTCAACCCACATGGAAATCAGAGGGAAAAAAATTAGGAAGAAAATTGAAGAAACATGGGAATTTTCATCCCTTACAAGGGATGAAGAAAAGAGATGGACATTATACTCATTCTTTCTCTCCTCCCTTGTCAAGTAGGCAATGATCTTAGAACTGGCACTTTAGATCAGCAGAAAAGTCATTGCTGAAAGGATCTTGTAGTGAACATTTTTGCAAAGACAAAAAAACAAAACAAAACAAAAAAAACGTTGCTATTGTAAAACACTAAAGGATGCTTGATCAATAATAATAGCTGCTTTTCTTAAAAGTCTGGCAAAGAACAATCCAAGATGGTGGCCGAGTAACAGCCTCCCTACAACAGGGCATGGTGAGTCTGGAGAGATAAGTCTCTAGGCATCTCTGGCTGGTGGGATCTGCCTATGATCATCCCTTTGAGGATACAGGGAGTCAGCAAGGGACTTCTAGACCCCAAGAGGAGGACAAAAACAGTGGAAAACTGGCAAGTGGTTGCATGTGTTCAATCAACCTAATCCCACCGGCAGCCGTAAGTACAAGCAGCAGTGAGACTGCAAACTGCAAAGGCCTTACCTGTGAACTGTTTCAGTGTTTTGGGGCTTGGTACTCAGTTGAACTGCCTTGGGGAGAGCTTGAGCAGGAGTGCAGAGAACTTAGGCCATTGTCTAGGGCCCCAGACTGAGCCGCTGAGCCGCTGAGCCGGACGGAGCTAATAGTGTTCGGCTGTGGGCCACAGGGAGCCATTGTGAGAGAACTACCCCGGCAAGCTCTGCCCTCAGGGTCCCAGAGCAAGGATAGGGCAGAACCTAGTAACCTAGTGACTGAGCAGCCTAAAGTGGGGACTGAGCTGCCTTACAGCCTTAACCCTTAGGGGCAGAGTGAGACCAGTTTTGGCACACTGGAGCCTCCAGCTGTTATGCTGGGTAGAGTGCTGTGGCATCACAGCTCATAGCAACCTCAAATTCCTGGACTTGGCACCGCCTGGACCTCCATAAGAGCTGCACCGCAACCCCCAACCCGTGACCCATACCTGCCGGGACTCCACATGCCCTGACCAGGTACTACAGGAGCTGCGTAACACTGCGTCCTCCCTGCCTCCACACCAGCCCACTCGTCTGGCCAGGGACTCTGGTAGCCGCGTACCCTCCGGAGCCCTCCCAGCCTCTGCGAAGAGCCCTTCTCCTGGCGAGAGACTGCTGAAGCCGTGGGCTCTCTGTGCCAAAGTAACTAGGTGCCAGGCACTCTCAGTACTGTGCGATCAACCTCCTGCCCTTGTGGCTGGAACTGGGTGTGTCACAGTCCGGAGCTGCTTCCACAACCAGTACTCCCCGGCTGGGGAAGCCCCAGAGGAACTACACAGGGTCACTCCCTACAAACATCCAGCAACAATAGAGTGATCCCTCTGGGGTCTAATCTTGGAGACACCTCCCCAACTCTGAGGATGGCCAGAGGCAACGGTGAAAAACAATCATGAGGCGAAATCAACAGAAAAACTCTGGCAATATGAATAATCAGAGTAGATCAACTCCCCCAAGGATCAATGGGGCAGACACAGCACAAGA